>JALLPE010000888.1:0-14158 GCA_036940025.1 Conticribra weissflogii | reverse complement strand
CTACGATGTGTCTGAAGTTATGTCTGAGAATAAGTGTCTGAGATTAACACCTCTGGGTTGTTAGGTTAACTTACAATATAATAAAATCCACATATTTGAAAATGTGCAGAAAATGTTGCACGGGTCTACGGGGAGAATGTATGATTGCTGCACGTATTACGTAGATGTACACTTGAAAACTAACCCTCTAAAGAGGCTGAGGTTTTCGTCACCGAAAGGACGAATTTAGGGAATATGATTGAAACGGGTGAAGAGAGGGTGATGGCGAACAGTTTTAATATGTACGTCATTATTATAATATTATGTGCTATCGTAGCACATAATATTATGTACTTTGTGTCCAACCGTAGTATCGTACTTCTTAGAATGAGGCCAGCTAAAGGAATAAGATCAAGTACGTACTATCGGGAAGGATGACCACGAGCAAGAGCACATGTGATAAATTTGGCAATATAAGGAAATTATTGCGGTGTTGATATATAAAATAAAACTCAACAAGTTTACCTGTCTCATTAGAGAGTTGTAGAGAAACAGAAACACTTGTTGCCAAGACTAAGACCTACAATTTTGGTCCCAACCAATGCCAACCCATCAAAAATAACATCTCGCCTTCTTGTGAAGAAACACATCGAGAGAGGGAGATACCACGGAGAGTGATCCAGAAATTAGTTACGCTATTCTATCTTCTCTCTCGAGATCGAGAAAAATATCGCCACGCGGTATCTGTTCCCACAAATTTGGAACATTGAACAGAATCCTCATTGTTTTCACCAGACCAATCCTGTTACTGTCAATTTGCTTGTGATTTTGGTCTGTTCCAATTAAACTATTCCAAAACCATCAATAGAACTTGAATTTGAATCACAACAACAATGTCTTGTTGCCTGAAATGTTTTGACAGCTGTCCTCTCAGTGACGAGGAAAGAGCATTCTGGTGAGATCTACGTCACGAAAAGTAATTGTCACCAATCCATTTTCCCTTTGCCACCATCATCATTCAGTACTCACCGCCATGTCTGATAGTCACCGTTACACTCTTTAATGGCTATTCTTTAATGTTTGAGCCAATTTTGATGACCATGGAATGACTTCATCTCGAATACGATTTATTTATATATTGCAATACACTTTCCTTTCAAGAATCGACACTAACACCTTTCCAATTCCTACAACTTTAATGATGTGGATTTAACAACAACAACTCTTCTATTTAGGGGACAAGAAGCTGACAGCAACGTCCATTTCAAAGTGAAGCTTTGCAGCTCTCCATTTGTGAAGCCTTGCTGCTGCTTAAGTTCTGTACTGTGCTGTCCATGTGCTCAATACAGTACTAGATACAACGCCCTCAATCACACCGAACCTGGATCTGGATGGTCTAACTACACGTTCTGGCAGGGGAAATCCAGTGACAACTTGTTATGTCGCTGCATAAAACCTGGGAAAATGGGAGAAAAATCCTGTCCTCGATGCTGCATGTGCATCGAGGGATGTTGCTTCCCTGAGGCGGCTGCCCGTGCGACGCAAGGTATGATTATGAAACATTACAGTTTAGCGTTGGACGAAGATGACACGAGGATCATTCAGTGCTACAAAAGCGTGAAAGAGTTGATGAAATGGTTATGTTTTTGCAAATGTCTATGTGGCATCGACTGCGACGAGGGCCCGTGCAGCGATTACGTTTGTGAGACTGTGTTCTGGTTTAGCTGCTTCTGTGTTAGAGCATGCATGTTGACTCGGATCTATCACGAAATCAAGGAGCGCGAAGAAGATGCCCCCGAGTCAATCCAAATGCAACGTTGAGTGGTTCCACCGAATCAAGTTTGTTGACATGAAATTTGCTTGATTTGGGATACGAGGCATTTTCATTTTGAAGACGATTTCATTATGGTGGAAGGTTTGCATGTAATCATGGTGTTTGAAGACACTCTAGTAGAGTCCAACGCTTGACAATGACTCCAAAACGATCTCACACGAACAATCAATTCCTCAGGTCATATCAGGCAGAATCTCGCGAAATTCTTTATACAAAAAGGAAAAACCCTCTTCTAGTTAATTATTATTCATAAAACCAGAGAAATAGAATTTTCTCTATCAAATTGACTTGTTTCAAATACTGAAGATTTTGTCGATTCATTTCAGGAGCATTTCTTCCCCGTTTGAGATCGATGACGAATGTCCTACGTAAACATACATAGCAATTTTCTGTAGCGTGAGCGGGAAGACTCCAAACAGTTTATGAATCAAGTATAGGAAGTAGATAAAAAATCAAGAGCAGCCTCATACTGCAACTGGTGCATCTTCCATGCGTAATCAACAAGAAGTTGCTCGTATTTGACAAACTCTCGAAAGAGTTCCATCGTTTCTTTATCTTTCGATAATTCTTCCATCACGGCAGATGTTGTCAGACCTCCTTTAGATACATTTGCTTTGTAACCTTTGGGTGATTCACTTTCGTTTGTTTGTGATAAATTCAATGCAGTTACATTGTTTCCAACCGTTTCTGTTCCTAGTTCAGGAGTAAATTTCCGAAAAACCCCTTCGACGGCTTCACGCACGCTCTCTTCTGGATTGCGCATCAAAACGTGCTTAAGAATTGCCATCGATTCTGTCATTCGTTCTGTCATTCCGATGATGGCATTGTAATGTACAAGGTTTCGAATCACCATTTTTGTTTTAGTCTCGGCCAAGAATGTTGACGAAGATTGCAGTTCTAATTGATTTGTTTCATCTCTTGGTAGAAGTCGCATGGTCTCCTCCATCAATCGATATTTATCTAGCCGTTTGCTTGCCATTTCTTGCGAAGGCGTCAAGAGGTAGGAAAAGCTTTTTGTGAAGTATGATTGACTCAAAGCGCTATCCACGAGACTCTTTTTTATGCGGTCGATGATCTGTTCTAATGTTTGGCCTTTGTTGTTTACTTTATTTTGGTAAAGGTGCCCACTGACATATCTTTCCATCGGATCTCGGAGAAATACGATGTATCTCACCCTCTCAGCTGGGGGAATCGTCAAATTCTGGATACGAGTCGAATTGTTATTGAGAGATGAATCCGAATGAAAAATCCAATCTCCTGAACCAATTCGGATATGGCCCCCGAACACGTCTACTCTTTCACTCATCACTCGATTGTTTATCTTCATATATCGTCGTTCGCCGGGCCTCACCCAATTTTTATTATTCGGCATGACATGTTCTTTAAAACCCCTTCGTCCATCAGCCACTTCTTCGATCACGCAACCCTTCCATTTCGACCCCTTTTGTATTGAATCATCTGTGTTGGTGCATCGTGCCAATGACATCCAAGTTTTGTGACACGTATAGGAATATTCGTGAAAGAATTGGCGCATTGTTGTTCCAGCAGTTTTGTAAATGTGGACAAAAGAAAATAAGGTGTGATTGCTGGGATGGATGGGTCGTTGGTGCGTTGAAGATGTGCACTTCCAACTAGCTGATTGGATTGCTTTTCGTGCAAGTTCTGGTGTGTAGGTTGGAACTGGATTGATTGCTGCTTTGTGAAATTCCGTCGGTTGAATTGTTGAAGTGTGATAATGATCATTTGCGTAGAGGGAATCATTTGAGTCCGCACTATAATTTCCGCGAGAAAGAGGCAAAAATGGAGGACCTTCTTGGTTATCATCGAAAACGCTGATCTCGACAATGAAGACAGAAACATACAATGGGACCGATGATACCAAGAGAACGATTAAAATTGCTCCACGGATGAGTATTGAGTTTTTCCTCGACGATGTCGACTGTATGTCATTGCTCATTGGCAGCAACTGTGGGGATGGAATGGCCATTTTTCTGCACAGACTCTTCCTAGAGATAGGCAGGTGTACGATCAATCAACTGATGCTTTTTGTTAAAAAAAGGTAACATTGTTCGGTGTTCGGTCGATCGCGGAGACAGCGAGAGCATGCAATTGTGAAAAAAACAGTAATATTGATTATGAAGCTGCTGCCCTTACCATATATTATATTATATATGGTACGATACACAGACTCACCTGTCGTACGTTGCGCCCAAAATCCAGTAGTGTGTGTATTATAATATTATGATATCACAATAAAACCCATTAATAGGTGCGCGCACTCATGGTTGGATAAAAAAGAAGAGCTCTCTCGAAAAAAAACCGCCCTGTAAGACACAGAAAAGTTGGTCTGGATATTATGAGCTGTCAGAGAATAATAAACATTTTTAGCCTTATTACAATTTCTCTCAACATCTTCTGGACCATGGCACTTTCGTGCCTTCATCGACAATGCAACTGCCGTTCATCTCTTCTGCTGGACCGTGCCATTGAATTGTTAGACCCGTCCCCATTTTCGGAGATCACTGACCGCGTCGACGACCCCGTAGCCAACAGTCTCGACAACCTCGTCAATGATGGTGTTGGAGAGAAAGAAAACCCAAAGCAAAACATCTTTGAACCAACCGACGCCTTTCAACATTCATCAGACGCAAATGGCGCATTCAACGAACAAAAAGGTGGCGCTAAGAGTGCTACCTCGACAAATGTTACTGCAGTTGCAATTAAGAAGGTTCGATTTAGCAACACATGTGTACATCAAAAAGCAGTATCAGTTCACGACGTTATGGAAGCATATGACCTTCTCACGCATGCCGTTTCATTACTAACTTCTTCCATGAAAGAGAAGACTACTCAATTTACAATCATTGATTCCGATTGGATGACCTTGCAACAAATTGCTGACACATACCGTGCACTCCTGATAACATCCTGCCTGCTGCTGGAGCTTTTGCCATCTTACTCAAGCGAACAGGAATTGGCGCATTCCAATGGGGTAGATAATTCTCAGTCTTTGATCGAATCATCTCAAAATCATGAAATTTATCCGAAAAATGGATGCCTGCATTCTCGCCAAAACTATTCATCCACGGTACCCCTGTTATCATCAGCCATAAAAAAGAAAATTTTGTCCACATCACGTCGTTGCATTCTTTCATTACAGTCCCTTGAGAGAATATGTGCTTCAAAATCAATTGCACAAAGACACAACAAAGCTACCTACAGTGACACAACAATCAGTGAAGTTTCGGGTAATCTTCATAAAGACATTCACGACCAAATCTTTCAATCAACATCATTTTACTCAGGAGGAGACGACATCATCGACTACGACCGTTCACTTTCAGATCTACATTCGGACTACGATTGGCATGACGATGGATTTTTACCGCCTCCACGCCACAGAAACATCAAATGCAGACCCGGGGGCACTGAAAATAAAAGCTACAATTACCACTTTGCGAAATATGCCAAAAAAGCGTCAATTTTACGAGAATGCTGCTTTCGGCCTCAATTTTACGAGGGGCCCCCGAGCTCGAGGTATGAAAAGAGTGCGCAGACGAGAGATTGGATTCGTGGAGAAAGGATTGTGTCACTGCGTCTAAAAGATTATCAGTACCACGAAGTGTTTGAGCCTCTTCCATCTGATCGTGTAAGCGACTTTGAGCTATTCAATAATAGAGTTGACGCGATGGAAGGTGTTGAAGAGGATAAAGTGACTATTTTTCTTGCCATGACTCTGATACAGAAGACTCCACAAGTTGATGGNACGCTCTTCCGATCTGTCAAAGCTGATGTCGACGGTAAAATGACTAATGCCGATTGTCACCACATCGATCACGACGACAGTGAATGCGATGATGGGCATGATTGTCAGGACAACGATGCTGAGAGCAACCTTTTCTTCAACCTCTCTCCAGTAGTGCTCGAAGAGGAAGAATGCAACCTGTGGGACATCATGTTTCCTGGAAACTCAACCTCGGAGCAGCATTCAAACAACCTCAATAACGAAAATGCAGTTCTATCCAATCTACAACAAGATCATGGCAAACGTAGTCACAATAAACAAAAAAATAGAAAAAATCGACAAAGAAAGCGCCGGCGTCGCATGGATCATAGGAATACATTGGCAACTTCACAAAGTAGTGAGAGTTTGATTCAAACAAGAAATGAAGAAATTTTGACTTACAATCAGCAAAATGATGATATACACGAAGTCTCAGCAACGCCCCATGCAAAAGAAGGTTTTCTTCTCCTGATTCATGATCATGAACCCGCGTATAATCAGAACAGCGAAACACAGGCACGCACGGATGGGAAAGGCAACGAAAATTGCAAACACACCCGCGTCTACGTACGGTTGCATCCGTCGGGCTGGTTGTCAATAGAAGACCGAAGCACTAGATTCAGTGGTTATTGTGCCATTTGTCCATCCATCGGAAATCACGACATTTCAACATGCAATCAGAAACATCTTTCTCATCGAATACGTTATTGGGATTACTTCGTCGAGGCAAATACAACCAGTACGCCGTGCATGCCTAAGGGAACTGAATTATTTCGATTTCACTTGAAAGGTGTTCGTTTCCTGGGAGCTTCATCTCTGGATCAGTGTTACGGGCAACGAGAGGATGAAGGAAACAACGAATCCGAAGAAGGCAACAGGTCAACTGAGTCATTATCAAATCTTGTTTTCAGTGTGGACGATGCAACCGGAGGTGCGTTCATTGATGGGTATGAGTGGGTTGTCGCGCTGTCAGGTGCAGCCTCAGAAGCCAAGTCACTTCAAGACCGTATTCTTGCTGAATGGGAGGAGTATGCAAAATCTTGAAACTACTCCATAGACTCGACATGCATATCAGCTAGCTTTTCTGGAATTAACTGGAACGCTTAAAAATCGGAAATTCAGTGTTCATTGCCATTTTAATTTTAAATGCTACTTATCCTTGAGCTGTATTGCAAACCCATAGTGTCCTCCATAACCTTCTTCATCTAATACAGTGAACATATTAGCACGCAATCTGAGAAAACCCAACAATGAGCCGTATGCCTCCTTCAGTTCAGTCAACGCAGATTTGCTCCCTCTCCTTGATGCACCATTTGCTGCCAAGTACCTCCCAACATCACGAGAACTAGCTTTTCCGCCGCTGGCCCTCAAATATTCTTTTATGAGATTTTCAAGGTGAGCAGAAAGTCCAGTATCTGCAGAACGGGAATGCCGAGAGGCATCCACCTGTGGTAACGCAGCTGCGTATATATTGTTTACCGTATTTAATGTGTCCACAACCGGAGTAGCGTTGAGGGAAATTCTTTGACCAGCTGAGCGTTGCGAAGCACTAGACGAGCGCTCTTTTGCTTGCATGCGTTGCTTCTGAATAATTTCGTGCTCTAACCTTCTGTCACCTTCTAATCGTTCGATCAATTCATCCTTTTTTCCGGATACCTTCAAACCTTTTTCTCGACACAACTCTTTGAGTGATGCCACAGTGAGTTGTCCAAAATTCATCGCCAAAGGAGAGTCGTTGCCATCGCCACTCTCAAGATTTTCCAAATCTAATACATCACTGAAATCATCGTAATCATCACCTTCAATGATGGTGTTTGACACTGACTTTATCTCGTCAGAAGCCACTTCGGTTTTGATGTAAGATGCATCGGTGATGTACTTGTCAACTTTGTAGTCCTCGAGAAATTCTTTTTCTTCTTTGGTAAAAAATTGAGTTCGTTTGAACTCATCTATTAGGATTTTAGAAGTGTCGCCTTTGACTCTCACCCTAAAAAAAATCAGCGATAGAGTGAAAATGTCGAGATCCGGCGACTCAGTTGGCAAATGCAAGAAAAGGACAAAAACTGACGGAGCATTCCACAATACGATCTCACCAAAAGCTATGGTCATCAGGACTGCGGACCGAATTGCCATCTGGGAATTTCACATCAAACAAGTTGCACGCTCGCTCCATCAAAAACGTTCTCAACCCACTGTGACATTGCTTCAATTCTTCCAGCATGTTTGAGTCCGAAATCTTGATTGATTTGAGATATTTTCCGATATCCCTTGAGTTTACCCATTCGTGATCTGGAGCAGAGATCACAAAATCTCTTAGAACTCTCATCATAGTGAACACAGAGACATAACCCGCTCGATCTCTCCTGCTCAATTCATCTTGCGGTATTGGAATAATCAATTCGTCCAATAAATCCTCTAGCCACACCACATCGTAGTCACGAATGTGTGGGCTTTCGTATAAAACACGATTGCAACCAATTTTCATTGAAGCGATGCATAATTGCTTCCCCTTTTGTCTTGTTCTTACGAGAGCCGGAACAAAATCTTTGTCGCCGCTTTATGATATGGAATTGCGCCATATATAAGACTTCTTTGTGTTGAAGTCGTTTTACGAGCTGTTGAAAATAAATAGGAGAAAATTTTCTTACCTGAGCAAAATTGCCACATCATACGCATTAGGAACCGTTGCATAATGTAACATTTCCACTGCCAGCTGAATGTCAACGCATTTCTCCCCTTGCCCAATTGTTTCCATCATGTGAACATCGTAATTTTCATTAGACATTTCTCGAAACATGCGCATGCGGATTGAATTCGGGTCAGTATCCTTCTTCGCAGACGTGAATACCATGGCTCTGGCTACTTCTATTGGTCTTTCCGATCCGGCCAAGGTTGTCTGACATTATTTTTCAATCCAATCATTTTGATTTTTACAAATTAAGCAGTAATTCATCCAGTATTGTACAATGTGATAGCTGAAATTGAAAAAAATGTTCTCACTTTTCTGTTTCTCTGTTTCTCAATCTCATTACAAATCAGTTTTGGCAATAATCTCCTTAGGATGCAAGTATCATAAAAAGTAAAAATGAGTCAAAGTACAGCGCATTGCAAAGCCATTATATCACCAAATTAAAGCAACAATGAAAATCTTACCAATCAACCTTGTAGTAGTTTTGCCACCCCCTTCCAAACTTACGAAGTATCGGATCCCGCCCCGATTCCCTCGTATTCAAAGAGTAATACAACCACGTCCCATCGATGAATAACATGGCTTTCAGCGGTGCCACATTAATTGCCTTTTGTTGCGTGACTGTTGCTTGCGGATCTTGTTGCTCTTTAGATGTCGTAAATTTTCTTTCGGTAGTCGTCGACAGTGGTTGTCGACTTTGTACTAGCTTCATCAATAGATTAATTTGTTCTTGCTGTTGCTCTATCATTTTCTTTGTTTCTTCGAGTGTTATCAAAGAAGAAGTGCCTTCACGAGAAGCCGATTGCTTTTGTTGTGTGTTTGGAATTTCCATGGACTTTTCTTCTTCCAGCGCTTGGGCGATCATGTTGTCCAAATATTCATTGGAAGATTCGTCATCTCCCCCGGCAACAGCGTTGAGATAGTCCTCTCCTTCGAGATCATCTTGTTTGCCAAAATCATCTCCATCATCCTGATCATCATTTGATTTCGCAGAAAGTATTGATGTTGATTTCTTGGAATAATTTTGATGATGTGAATGAATCGCCTTTCTTTTACGGTTTCCTATCATTTCGCAATTCCCGTTGCGGTGTGGACCAGAAAAATTGCCGAACAATTCTTTCCAATGTGTCGCATGCATTGTTATAAACCGATTGCCAGACGGCGAAAACTGCAAGGGGGTATACCATCGAATCCGACGTCCAGGATTGCCATCAATCGATGACGTCCCGCAAAGAAGGGCCATGGATTGGCCGATGCCGCAAATGAATGCTAGCAGAAGAAAGCTTCGTTTATTGCAGCAACCAATGTCATTTAAACGAAAATCATGGCCAGGACTTATCGGCAGGCGTCGTTTTCTTGGAGCCGTTGTCTCATTCATGGTTGAGAAGTTATTTCTTTCGAGGGCCCCTATTCTAGGATATATCTCAAGCTGTACCAGGCGAATGAATGAGGACGATAGCCGATATTTCAGTAAGAGCACTGCGGCAATTCATTGGGATTCTTGGAGTCAATCCGCTCTTAGAAATGAAATTGTGATGACGGCTTTTCCCGCTTATTTTTTTGTCTCCGAATGTGAAGAAGGAATGGATGATGGTTGACGCCGCCATCGCGTTGTGCGTACCTACTATGTCCCTTGGTGAGTCCGCGTGTAAGGACCCGGTTGACACTTGAAAAAAAAATTATCCCTAAGTATTTCGTATGATAGATAGTAAACAGTATTGTGCGTCGGTCCTAGTAATATTTTCTATTTTTACCTTTTTTTATAAACACATTAATTTACCTCCAACTATCTCTCTCATTATTTTTCAAAGAGATAGAGTTAACTACCACAAAATTGCTATCGAGCCCCCGCCGCTACTATCTCACTGGTTTGGAAAGTTCAACAATCGTCAAGTTTTTCGTCACCTAGCTTACTTGACTTGAACCATCATCCTTCTTAATCTGCCATGAGCGCCGCTGCCGCCCGCCGACGAAAACAACAACAAAAACGGGCCGCCGCCCCCAAATCCGGTGAATCCACGGACCCCGTCCAGCTTCGCCTCGACAGCCTCCTCCAAGACCCCACCCTCGTCGAAGAATCCGTCGCCTACGAAGCCCTCCAACTCGCCCAATCGTCCGTCCGCCGCAACGTCAAGGGCGGCAACTTCTCCGGAGCCGTGGAAGTGGCCTACACGACGTCTCTCGCGCTGCTCTCCAAGAGCGGCAGGGTGAGTGTGTCGTCCCAGCTGTTGTCGGGGTTGGTCCAAGTATTGGTGGAGACACACACGGCGTGCACGGAAGAATGGGTGGGGAGGTTTCGAGAGCTGGATGACGCGTACGTGGCGGCGCTGGACGCGGATGCCAAGATGGATCCGGCGGAGAGGGGGAGGCTACAGAGGCTTCATCTTCACTTCTTGAGGAAGGGCTTGAAGTGGAGTAATGATTTGGGGACGGTCAAACACGGGGCGTTGGGGATGCATGCTCTTTTGGGGCAACATTGCTGGAGGATGAGTTGCGACGAGGCCGTCGTGCAAGCGGAGCCGGTGGCGCAACACGACGAGGAAGACGACGAGGACGAAGAAGACGAGATGGAAACTTCTCGTGTTGGCCTCCGAAACGAATCTGTGACGCACTATGCTTTGGCCGAAAAAGTGGATGTCATTCTCGAAAAATTGAAATCTCTCCCGGCACCGACCGAGGAAGAAATGAAAATGGGACACACATGCCCTCCCGCTCAAAGAGATGCACTCCTTACTAGATCGATTCTGGTTTTGTTGGCCATCGAAAATCTCAGGGATGCGACTATCTTGGCATCCTCCTATTTGAAAGATGTGGAAACGCGTTCCGCTGATGAACTCAAGAAGAGTTATTTGGACAAGACCGATGGAAAGGCTCCCAGTCACATCATGTTTGTGTGCATGCTCTTGAGGATTTGCGAAAAGGATTCGAAGACGGCTCCTCTCTTCACCTGGCTCGTGAGGAATTTTGGGGCGGAGCTTGGAACCATGCACCAACCCGAGATTATTAAAACTTACACTACCAAAATTGGGAGGGTTTACTTTGATATCCAACCTCCTCCGAGCATGATGGATATGATGGAGAATATGATGTCCATGATGGGAGGCGGTGGAATGGGAGGTATGGGCGGAGCTCCTGGGGGGATGAATCCAGCCATGATGCAAGCGGCCATGGCAGCTATGCAAGGCGGTGGAATGTAGACATTAATGATTGTTTGAGAGAGAGGGTGGCGAAAGCAATTAAAATTAGGACGTCATCAATTATATGCGAGTGTTTAATTGTCAGATAATCTTACCGGTTTTCTAATTAGGATACTTTTCTGATCATTTGAAAAATTCCTTGTCTACTTTAAGATTCTATCTCTAGAATGTTTCGATATTGAGCGATTTTATTCTCGCGCAGGCGGGAAACATAAAAAATTTGATCTTTCCAATATAATGGGCACCATATTTTTTGTATCATAATTCAAAATTGAGAAATGTAACCAATAGTTAAAACTAATCATTTTTAGACACAATACACTCTTGTTTGAATTTGTTTTCGAACTTTAATTTTAACTAAACGTGCAAGTATCATTTTTTCTTTATCTCTTACGACTAAACAGAGTAGATGATTTTTTAAAGATGACAAAAAGGAGAATCAATAAATCCATGTATAGTAGGATCACTGATATGAGATCAATAACAAACTAGTCCGCGCTACAGAATTACTGTACACAGGATTTCAACCTATTTTACATGCAAGACATACACTTTTTGTTCTCATTTAAGGATTTGAGACATCCCCGCTTGCGCTCACTTCTTCAGTGATAGCATATAATTTTGCAATACATCATCAGGAGTGTGGTTTGCTGCGAAGTATTTAGGTGTGTTACGCACTTGGTGAGGTCCATGAGATATTAATTGTCACTCATATGTCCTCAAATATATTATTGTGTAAGATAAATGAAAATCAAGCCAATGAATTTCGGCGTTTTATTTTTTTTTCAAGCTTCATCATTCTTGCTGGCGCTGCATCCAAGCCGGAACTACCTGCCCTCGACCACGCCCTCTTCCCATTGGCGACTGAGTTTGTTGGAGTTGTTGTTGCTGGATCATTGGGCTCGGGTCACAAAAATTGAATCCCCCTTCCGGAATTCCCTCCACAGTCGGTGCTTGGAATTCAAATTGTCCACCAGATACGCCGGCGTGTGCCATGAAATCGTCCTCATCACAATCATCTTCTCTTTCGTCAAAGAAATCATCTATCAATTCCGCTGCCATCTCGGCCATATCGCCTTCTTCCGTATCACGATCGCAGATGATGTTCAACGCTTCCACTAGTCCCGCCTCTTCAAACAGAATGACCAATCGACAAATCTGGCCATTGACCTTCGCATCGCTGCCCAATTTACGAAGTAGGGCGTCGATCAAAAGTAATGATGCGCGCGCTGCATCCGAATCTATCGATGATGTTGAAGAAGTCAAAACCCGAATAGTTTCATTTGGATTTGTTTTCAACAACTCCAACAACAGATCTTTTTGAATCGTTTCTACCTCTCCGCGATTCACATCTTGCCTCCAAATCCCATCGCCGTTTCTGACAAGATCCTCTGGAATATTCACCGCATTCCAAATCGCCCAAGTGACTTCCCTCCGAAAATCAAACTTCGATGAAGGATGAATCAGCGCTTGGACCAGAGCTGGAAGCAATGTTTGGCAGGCTTTGGTGCTCGGATGAGGCAAAGGAAGACCAGCGTCGAATAAACATGCACCTGCCGTGGCTGCCGCTTCTGAAGCGATGGCAGAAGCTTCGTTTCCTGCACCGGAGAAGCCAAGAGGAAGGAGTCTAGTCAAAGAGCGTTCAACCGAAAAGGAATGAGAATTGTCGTTTGGCCTCGCGTTAGTCTCTGCATGAAGTATGGATGGCACAAATTTTCCATTCGAAGCAATCGCGATATTCCTGAGTAAACGGCAGCAGGGAATGCAGGACAATGATGCTTTGTATGCCGCGGACTCTTTATCTGCAAGGAAGGACTGAGCTGTATTGTCAAATCGTTGGTTTGTTGCATCTACACTGATAGCCAATCGTGTAGCAATTGACGACATCATTTCCTTTTCTTCCGCTGATTCTGTTGAACACAGGAATTCCACTACTGCATCATCCATCGAAGTCAAGAAGAAAACAAGCCAACATGCCTCTGCAGCGACATCGTACCAAGAGGATGCATTCGATACGGGAGAGTTGCCAGCCAAGCGCTCGGGACACGATAGTAACCAGCTCAATTGTTGCCTAGACACCCGAGAATACTCCATCGGATTTTGCATCTCAATCAACATCCACGATGGAAGACTCCCCTCACGAACCAAGTTCGTCATCGCCCACACAGTATTGCGAATGAGATTAACTATCGATGGAAGTGCGGTGGTCCTCTCTGTTGGAATGCTGCTGCTTGTGACGAATGCTATTCCCAGGGATAGGCAAGAGATCAATTTGGGAACAGTTACGGTTGATTGAATGATGGATTGACGTGCCATCTCCGAATCTCCTGCCAAGTTGCCAATGGCCCAAATGCATTTTTCGACAAGATCTATTACTTCATTGGAAGGTAGGAGAGAGGATGTATCAGGTATTATGGAGAGATGTTGGATCAAAGTCGGCAAGACATTTGAGTTTACGAACAAGTGACACCAGGAAGTTGGAGCAGATACAAGATCGGATGCCGCGGTTGGTGGGGGATGTCCGTAAGGAGAATACTCCTCTTGATCAAATGATGACATCAGAGGGGGCGGCGGTTCCATAGCTGCCAATTGAGTGATTGCAATGACAGTTTGTATTTTCATGGAGTGATGAAGTGTTGTAGCCAGGTTGCTAATTGCATTTGCCTCAGCATTAT
>JALLPE010000887.1:0-14127 GCA_036940025.1 Conticribra weissflogii | reverse complement strand
TATGCGCTCTTTATGTCACAAATTATATGATATATGTTAATTCAGAATCGCTCCATTATGTGGATAATGACATAATTTTTACTATCAATGATTCTAATACTACAATTTTTTATCCTACAAAATCATATTAGATACTCTATTTTTAGAATGTTCCTAATGTTGGAGTTCGGATCCAAAAAATCTTTTTAATAAATACATATAATATTATGATGTTGGTGATAATAATATGGTATGTAGTAGCATATAATTTTGTAGACAATCTTGCACTCTGAATATTGTTGTATCGTACAACAAAGAATGTATGAAACATCTAGATACCCTTTAGTACGTTAACAACGCTCACTCGCAGCCAATATATACTCTCCCACCATGACCGACCATTCCATCTTCCTCAAAGCCTACCACTGCTCCGACGGCAGAACCATCCACTACTCAGCGGCCCGTCTCCACGAAGACCCTTCGGCCACCAACGGCACCTCCATCCTCGACATCGACATTCACGCCAACAGCGACGACGACATCCAAGATTGTCCATGCTGGGTCTTCTTCTACCCCGCCGGCCCCAACCGACGCTTGCTCGACGCCATCATTTCTCGATACGCTCCTCGATTTCGATGCTTGAAAGATGTCATTTTTTTATGTGTCACCCGGCCCGGGAAGGGGGGCACTTCCAGCCCCGCGATTTCATCTTCCTCGGAAAAAAACAAATACGACAACGCAACCGATCGGAATCATGATGTTTGCGACACTCGAGAAAAAGCACACGTCGCCGCGGCATGTCGTGACGTCATCACAATTCTAGACCATCACCGAATCTCCAAAACGTCGTTGATGTACATGTGCGCCGGATCGACGTTTGCCTATTCCTTTGCTGCCATGTTTCCCGAACGGACCACCGGGAATATCATCGGGATATCTTCGTGGATATTGCGTTACGATCCCACTGTCGCTACTCCTACTTCGTCATCTTCCTCCGATCCTATTCCGACCCAACCGCAAATGTACACGCTCACTCACAAAATGGCCATGAAAGGATTCTTCGGTCCGAAATGGTTGGTGTCCTCCCTCGCCGGGGGAATCGTAGGCAGCGCCACGGGATTGTTGAGCCTGTTGCCCAGGGAGTTTGCCGAGGGGAGGTTTCAAAAGGGGTTGTCGGCGCAAGAAAAATTGGAATGGGAAAAGCAGTTTCCGAAAAGTGATGTGGAGCGGTCGGGTTTCATGGATGTGATGAATTGGATTTATGCCGATGGAGAGTGTGGAGTAGGTAGCGTATTTGTCAATGAACCCCGAAGTCCATCAGACGATGGCAAAGAAGGAGATCCACCAGAGGGATGCAACATTAACATTCATTGCAATGGCAGCAGTACCGCCACGGAAGAAACTACCGAGAAGAACGACGGAGACGCCATGGACATTGCCGTGTGCCTCAGCACGCAACAAGAACTCGGAATGGTGTACAATACCGCGATGCCACCGCAAAAGAACGTGCTTTTATGGCATGGAGAGAATGATACCATGATATCCGCTGAGGGATCTGAATGGTTGGCAAAGATGATTCCTGGTGGGGCGTCTTTGACGAAGATTCCGGGGGGGACACATCAAGGGACCATGTTCTTTTTTCCGGAAGATGTCATGGAGGCTTTGAATCGGCTTTCGGAGGATGTTGGAGAAGAAAAAGATGTCGTTGATGATGGTGATATCGATGATGATCATGGTAGTGGGATAGTCAATCAGACTCAGTAAAACACCTGACGTTTTTTTCTCATTGGGATTTATTGCGTTTGTTCAAAATATATTACTTGTTTATGTAAAGGGATTAATTTGCCATAAAACGATGTTACCAATGATATGAAAAACTAATCAAGCGCAAAAATCAAAAACCACAGCAGGAATGGAACTATCATTGTCAAAATCCAACAGTGGCCCCACGTATTCCTTGAATTTCGCATGAACCGGATCAAACAAATCAGAATCATTCGCCGAAATCAACGGCTCCCCCACGTAATAATTCCTATCCCCTTGCGATTTGAACGACACGACGAAGGCTACGTCTTGATCTCTATGAAATCCTTCGTAACTATGCTGAAATCCACTGATAATCGACTCTATATAGGGTTGCCCATTTGGACGGAGACATTTGGATTCCAACTCCATGAATCGTTGGCGGACCTCGTGGATTTCCTCGTTCGTTACCCCATCTTTGAACTTGAATGTCACGATGTGCTTGAGTTTGCATGGACAGTACATCGGATTTGTCAATGTAATCGCCATATCGCGGTTCACCGGGAGTTTCATATTTGGTTCGAATGCACACGCAGAGGAGGTTGGGAGGTTATCAGCTTGTGCCGTCTCCTCGCAGGTTTGTGTCTTTGTTGTCTTGGCAATTTTCGTGCATAGAAGGGCGAGGAGCGAAGTGAAGAATAGATGGAAGAAGAACATGTTTGATGGGCGTTTACGACTCTTGAATATCGTCATCTTTTGTTTTATGAATTTTTTGTTTCACGGTCAGCTTCTTATCATTTGCACTTTGACTTCACCGCTCATGAAGACATCGGAATGGCGATGTTTTTAGCGTCTTATGTTATTGTAATGTTGACAAACACGACAAAGTTAACTATCACAGATTACAGTTAATGTTGATACAAATCAATTGTTGCTTTCACTCTCTGTATTAGTTTACTTAATTACACTTAATGACGATAATTTTAACTGTCACTGCTATAACTGTTTTTTTTAACCATCAGAATTATTATTGGTGACAGTTAATTGTCATAGTTAATTTATATAATGTGATAGTAAGTATCAGTGTGATTTTTAGTCCGTGACCTTCGGATTGAAATCTATCATAGCCAAAATAATGTCGCCAATCCACACTATCTTCCTGTTTAAAAAAGAAATATGTACTATAAGTAGAGATGAATGTTACTACTTAGTAAAATACGTCCGCGATGTACTATTTTGTCTTATTACTACTGGTTCTCAATGTCTATTAGAAGGTATGGTACAAAACTATGAAGTGTCTAGAGGTAGTTCGCTTCTTCTCAGACGAGAAAATTATTTCTGTATTTCGTGTGTTCTCACCGCATCTTATCGACATTAAGCGAAAACGGTTACAATAATATTGATATCTTTTAAACTTGGTTGGCGGCAAGACGACATCAGCCAGAACCAATGAAACTGAAGTGCAAACAGTTTATGCTCTCTCTGATGACATATTATCACATACAACATGGGAGGTAAGAAAGAATTCCATGTTACTGCTGCACAACTCAATAGGGCAGAATTGAAGGAAGAAAAAAACAGTTGTTTTCTTTTCTTTTTAGAAGCAGCGACTCTAGAAGTGTAGACTGGACGGGCAGTGGAGCGACTCTAAAAGCGATGGTCACGGGAAGGAACACGAAGTTCCTTTAATTTCACATAGACTATCCCACTGACGCTTGGTCTGCTTAAAGGGATACACAGAAACATCACGCTTCCGGAATTGTGAAATATCAGCATAATCTCGGCTGTTGTCTCCTTCAGAGCCTCTCCAAGCCACCTTCTTCTCTGTCATCGTAACTGAAAACATGTCGCGGCCAGAACTCACCGGTCACGCTTCTCTTTTCTACAATGCCAAGGAGGCTCGAAAATACGATTCTTCGAGCCGCATGGTTGGCATCCAAAGGGAAATCACCGAGCGTGCCATCGAACTTTTGAAATTGCCTGAGGGGAGACCCAGCTTCGTCTTGGATGTTGGATGTGGAAGTGGTTTGAGTGGTCAGGTAATTCAAATCTTGTTGAAACTCATCGCAAAAATTTTCTTTCTTTACCATATTGATAATATCTGTCATTAATGTATTTTTTTCTCTCTACTAATAATTAAATTACTTCGCCATATCTTTCAGGTGCTGGAAGAGCATGGACATGTTTGGGTAGGTTGTGACGTCTCACGTGATATGCTAAACATGGCCAACGAGCGTATTGAACGGAAACGTGAAGCAGCAAAAGGCAATGGAAGTGACGAAGATAACGGCGACGACAGCGATATGGAGGATGAGGATAGTAGTGAGGGAAATGGAAACAGGAAGCAATGGAACGAAGAACCCTCTCCTGGTGATTTACTCCATCACGACATGGGAACGGGATTACCATTTCGTCCAGCCTCATTTGATGCTTGTATTTCCATTTCAGCCTTACAATGGCTTTGCTATTCCAATAGCAAGGATCAAATTCCCAAGAAACGCTTGATGCGCTTCTTTTCATCATTGTATCAGGTCTTACGTCGGGGGGCTAGGGCAGTATTGCAATTTTATCCAGAGACAAGCGAACATGCCATTTTGATCAGCGAATGTGCGGCTAAAGTTGGATTTGCAGGTGGTATTGTGGTGGACTATCCTAACTCAACAAAGGCAAAGAAGCATTATTTGGTCCTGTCATTTGAGAGAGCGTACAAAGCACCGGCTGCATTGACGGGTTTGGAAGGGTCGTTGTTGAACGGAGAGAGGGAAGGGGTGCATGTGGCCGATAAAGATCCGAGGAGAGCCGGAAGAAAAGGTGCCCCCCCAAAGAAGAAAAAAGGTGTCGGAAAGACAAAGGAATGGATTTTGCACAAGAAGGAGACGCAGAGAAAGAAAGGGAAGGATACGAGGAAAGATACAAAGTACACTGGGAGGAAAAGACCAACGCGGTTTTAATAGCGTTGTCGCGATTTATTTTATGAAATATGTGATGAATTATTACCGAAATATTATTGCATGGTTGCTCTATACGACATTAAATTGCATTGGTTTTATTATTAAAATCACCAAAAGACTGTCATTGAATCTGCGATTTTTGATCTGCACCTGGAGGAAGGGAAATAAAAAAGAATAATCAGAAAACTCATCTGTATAAACTTTACATGTATGACAAGGTTGAGAAATCATATCGATTTCGAAAAAAAACTTACATCGGGCATTCCTTGATCAAGTCAAAGTTTGAACAGCTCTTGCAAAGGCATAAATGCTTACAGGGCAACAATATTACGTCTTTCTTCGCATCCTCGCACACAACGCAAAGATGGTCTTCCACTTGACTACAATGAGATTCAGATGAAGATATCGGCTCAGTTGCCGATATTTGAGTCGTATGTTGAGATTTTCGATGACTCTTTAATGCATCGACAGGACGGGCGACGATGGTAGAATTTGAATCAGATTTTTTCGAGTCTTCTGTCCCTGGCTCTGAGCTACGGGCTGCAGCAATTTGTCTATCAAAGAATGCTTTCAAATTCATCGGCGAATTACTTTTGTTAGTGGTTTTGAGTGATGATGTTGAGGCTGCTTCTGCACCATCGTTGCATTTTCCGTCATTTTTCGTAGCCGGCGCAAATTCCATTTGCCTTCGGAACATTTCTTGCAGCGTGTAGTTTTCCTTATCCTTTGTCTCAGATTCTGATGTGACACGAACTGCAGAGGACGCAGAATGGCCGGCATGAAATTTAGGTACCTGTGATTGTTCTCTTGCCAACTGGATTTTCGCGTTATGATTATGCAACACTTGAGCGGAATGCGGTTTCGCGGCCGTGAAGAATTGTTGAAGCTCTCGTTTTAATCCCTTCCAACCCCCAAACACGACCTCAGACGACGAAGTATAGTTGAAAATCGAATTTCTACCTGTCGAATGTTCTGACAAATTCTTTAACGAATGTACCATCCACTTTGGAAAGTTCTGATGCTGCCTGGGAACAGCCGAACATGGAGAGCCATCATCGCAGTGCCGTCCGTCCAACAGGAAAATGGCACCATAGTCTGCAGCATGTCGAATGCAACGGCCTAATGCCTGTGCAATAGCTCTGTAGGCCTGCTGGTTGTACCATTCTTGACCTGGAAGTAGATCAGTCCTTCGCTGCAGTTTGCGTTGCTCGTCGTTGTAATTCTTCTTGGCTGAAATGGAGAGGCTGTATGGATTAGGCAGAGGAAGCCCGACACAAACTACCGCCCTTGCATTTTCATCATTGAAGGAGATACCTTCACTCATCTAAGAACAAAAATAAGATTAGTGCGGCCGTTTTAGTTAAGAATGCTGTAGAACTGAGATACTCTTACCTTTCCTCTGTAAACAGCAAGCAGTACGCAGCCGCCGAAAATTCGAACAGATTCCATGTACTCTTCTTTTCTGGCTTCGAACAAGTCTTGCCCACCTGATGGCTCCACAACCACATTGTATTTTGCCGCCTTGAGGCGGTCCCATATTGACTGCTCACCCGAGGGGTCTGTGAATCTTTCGGACCAAAAAGACGATTGCGAATTGCCGCTGTCTGGATTCCAGAGTCGTTCACATTTCCGAAGAAGTGAATAACTTGGAAGGAACACAAGAACCCCTCCCGACGGTATTCCTTCCACAATTTTCACAATGGCATCACCTGTGTGACATGTAGGAGGCATTTAATGAGATCACATTTCAAGCGAAAATGGAAATAATATGTGAAATTACCTAGCTTTTCGAGGAACCCCGGTTTAGAATAGTTAGTATGAGTAACTTTTAGCTCGGAACCATCTGGAAAGTGTCCAATAGTGACAGCAAAGAGCTGTTTGTTGAGATCTACAACATGATCGGCTTGCAATGGCCTGGGGTGATTCTGTAACCGCCTAAGAGTTGTGTGTTGAACAAGATCTTTAGTGTGAAGAAGCGAGGATTTCTGTGTTGCCGGTCCGCTGTCAGCTGGAAATAAGCTAAGCTCAGCACAGAGAGATGGAATCGGTGACAAACTTCCACTCGCTAGAATTACAGAGTGGCATGCTTGGGATAGAGAAGAAAATAACGGCCCAGGGGTGAGAAGGTTGAGACACAAGAATGCTTGCCATTTCGGGGTTGAGCCGTCACAATATGATCCATGGCGAACCGGTGAAAACATATTTGTAGAAACCGCACGACAATGCTGGTTGAGGCATGGATTCGGGATTCGGTCGGGATTTGCAACAGTTCTGTAACGATAGTAAAAAATCAAGCGAAAGTAAAAATTGGTAACAAATATGATCTCCAAGAAAAATCAAAAAATAACAACGCACGTCGCATCAGTCGCTTACTTTGGTGGAATTAATGGAAACGAGCTGGGTTTCGTTTTGCCTCTTCCGTCAGGTTCTCCTCCGCTAGCAAATTCCAAGCTACCGTTAGCCGATGCAACAATTGCAGCATAAAAATGCCTGCGTAGATGGAATCAAGCGTTTTGAGTAACCAAATCTTGAAAGACACGATCTAGTGCGAAATAAATACTTACTCTGGGGTATCTACTGCTCTGGACAATTTGGAAATTAGATCGCCTAATCGGTCGAACAAGTTAGTTGTTCTGTCTCTTTCGACAGCTTCTTCGATGCCGTCTCTCCCACGATAAAATTTGTCCAGTGCGTTGAAACGAATCACTAGTTTTTCGAAGTCCGTTTTTGAAAGACCTAGTCTTCGGAAAAAACCAAGACAACCGACTGCCTTCCCTCCTACTCCGTTTCCGGTAGGCCCGTCATAAATGATTTCATATTCAGTTTCGTCTGGAGAGTGAAATTGTTCATAATCTCTTAGTGCTGTGATATGTGAAATGTAGTGAGTCATTTTAAACATCCGAACTGTATTTCATAGATCGTGTTCTATACGGTATGGAAAGCATTTACCTTTTTGTGCCCCTTTGGCGCCAGGGTTGTTTTCGAAAAGAGTGCGTGATTTTCTCAGGTCTTCAATCAGTTTCTCAACAAATAGTAGCAACGAATGACTCAAATCACATAAATATTCTACTTCCCCTGACGCATCTCCGGGGAGGCCCGATGGTTCCAACTCGATCAAATTTTCTGTGGCCTTTTCTGTTAAGGCGTAGTTATTTAGCATGACTAGAAGTTCGCACAACTCGAATTCACCGAATTTACCGCTTCCTGCTTCGCGCAACGTATCCTCTACGTTGTGCGCTTCATCGAGAATGACCACCGAATCCATTAATTCTATTCCCAATGCATCTCGGATTCCGGGATCTAGGATGTAGTTGTAAGGTGCAAAAACTATTTCCGCATCTTTTGCAAGCGCCTGGGAAATGTAGTAGGGACATGCTGAATGAGGCGAATAACTTCCATCTTCGATTGACAAAGTTCCAGAACCGCCACGGGAAATATCGAGTAGTAAAGGATCATTGATTTCATCTTTGATCATTTCAGCTACCTCTTGTGACTGCATTCGGGAGACATCACTACCGTTCACTCGAAGAATTTTATCATCCTCTTGAAGCATACCATTATCGGCCGGGAAACCCTTCTTGGCACCTTTGACAAAGCAACCACGCCTCCTCCCCCCATTGACTTTCAATTCGAGACCGAAGGGTTGAGAAGAGTTCTCCCTGTAAAATGCGACATTCTTTTGTAAATATGGGTTGACTCCAAAATTGACAAGGTCTTCAATGTCATGCGCGCCGTATGCAGATTTCTTCCCACCAACAGAACAACAGTCAACTTTGCTGTTAGGAACAAAGGTTGAATTGACCAATTTCGCAATTCTACCGGAAGTGAGCTGACGATAATGAGGGCATGTCTTTTTGCGGGAAAGAAATTGATTCCCTGCGGATTCCTCGCCACCTCCTGCTCCATCACCATCCCCTGGCAATTCTTCTGGTGGATCATCGTCATCATACACTTGATCAGAGTCAACTGTAGAAAGAAAATGACGCCGCATTTTCTCCGTGTTGCGTGTGCGATTCCTGCATTCGTTAGTCACATTGATTCCGGGTATTGTTTCTGCACGACTTCCACGAGGTTTAATGCTTTTATGGATACATAAACGTTCTCGGGAACCGAGGATCGCCATGCGGGGTCTGTATGGAGTACTCTTTAAAGAAGAAACCATTTGAGCCACTTGCGAGTGCGTTCGGCTGCAGTAAATAATTTTTACCTTTTGAGGCTTTGCCTCTACATCTATTTCATTCGGTGATGACGACAGGTCATGTTTGGCAGAGAGTGCTCTATGATGGTGACGTTGCCAAGCTAAGACAGAACATAAAATAGCTGCACTTTTTCCCGTACCCGTTGGAGACTCCAACACGACATGTCGTTTGTTTTTGAGAGCCTTCACGAGATGAATGGCCATTTGACGCTGAGGTTTCATAACCGCAGAAAAAGGCCATCCAATTTTGATCCCTTCTACAAAAAAGGTATCATATAAACGGAGAGTTGGAATATCCCCCTCGACTTTCTTTCGTATAACTTGACCTGCTAGGGCTTCTTCCCCAGAACTTGTGCTAGATTTACCACCATTTGCAAATTTTGCAGAAGCTACGGGCGAAGTTAAATCTACAGCTGACACCACACTACTTCCGTCCGATATCTTCTCGGCACTCCGAAAGTTCTCCAAAAATACCTCTGGTATTCTCATATCCTTTTTCTGTCGACGGTTTCCACCAATATTGGCTGCGTCAAAACCGATAACTCCCGAATATGTTGGTGCTCTACTGTTCACTGCTGATGAAGAATTTACCTCTCGATGAATCAAGCTTAGCAGATCGTCCATATGCATACTAGAAGGTTCTGAAAGATTTGTGAATTGATTTAATATGTTTTCATGGAGATTGTTTTGCATGTTGATATATGGGTTGTAAGATTGCAGCCTCGCTACGTCACCTGCTTTTGCCACTCGTATTCCTGATTTCTGTCTGGAACCCGCGACTCTGTCCTTCAATCGCACCCATGTTGCGTCTCCATTATGAGCGTGACAATGCGGGCCAATACTTCCTCCCACATCTTCGGCCATTGAAGTAACCCAATGCCTACATTTTGATGCCAAATCATCGCAGACGAAGCAGTAACATTTCTCACAGTATTTGGCATTATCATCTGATTTTGCAAGGGGGTCAAATGGATGGACTCCGCAAAGCTGACGTATGTGAGGGTAGTGAATGTTGGGATTGAGAACGTTAGATGAAGATATTTGCACCTCTTCTTGGCTCATTTTACCACTTTTCTCGTCATTTTTGGATGATGCGGAGTTGTAGTTGACGTTGAATGCAGGGATTTTAGAAGGAGAAACTACCTCAACATCTGAATCATTCGTGGTTGGGTCAAAAAATGCTGGCGCATCATTTGTTGTTGTTGTTGTTGTTGTTGCTGCTGCTGCTGCTGCTGCGGAGCTAGTTTCCCATGAAGGCACGCATCCGTTCTCCACCCCAGCAGATTGAGATTGCAATTGACATTGAATTGTTTCCGGGCACAATCCACTAGAAGAGTTTATTTGAACACCATCTATGCTGGGGGATTGGGCAATTTCTTCGGATGAAGCAACGATAGACACAGATGCCGATAGAACAGCTGGGGGGGTACTGTCGGACAGAGTAGAAGGGACTCCGTGGCGTTTCTTGGAGGCATTAGGTTTTGTCGTAGCCCGGCTCGTCTTCAGTCTTTTTGAGGGGGTTCCAATGCAATTTTCGTTCTGACTAGCGATATGTGTCGTTTTCGGAGGCGTCTCAGATGCGGGAACTTCAGCTGATGACGTTGAAGTGGCCGTCGCCGATTCTCCGCCGTCATTGTCAGATGATGGTGCACCAGCAGCACCTTTGCTGCGACGGCGGGTGGTCACTGCCATGTCTTTGTTCTGAATGTCTATTTGGAAAGTTAAAAAAGCAGATTATTGCGATGTTTCGGTGGAGGGGTTAAATTCAGGATGGATTATTTTTTATTTTCATGGGCAATCGCGATGTTTCAGTCGGGATGTTATTAGGTAGTTTAGCTGAGGCAATAAATCTGTACTGAATCCCACGTTTGATCTGCTTTTTTTTTGGCGCTCCCTCGGATTTGCTGACGAGTCGCTTGACAAAAAAAAGAGCGCAGCGGCGCGTTAGATGTTATGGTGGAGGTCTGAAATCACACGTCCCAATATAAAAAAAATGTGCTTATTGGTCGCATTAGGACCCCGAAGGTCCCCACTGCCCTCAATTGATAAGGTACTATCTAGTACTGGATTTTACGTGGGGCGTAACTACAAATTGGTAGCTAATTTCCCCACACAAGAAAGTAGTGAAAAATTGATTCTCACGAGTCACCAAAAGAAGGAATTCATCGCAGCAGCAAGGACCACAGACATTATCAAAAGACACTAAAAATGACATATAAATTGAAACTACTAGTTCATTTCTATGACTAACTCTGTAGGTTATGCACAGTTCTTGCAGAGAGGAACAGATGGGTTACATACGCAATGTATGCAGGTACTAGTTTTGCAAATTCCACATTTCAATTGCATATAATCTGCCTTTGTTTTCTTCCAAGTCCCCTTTGCATTGTCCCCGCTTCCAGTGTAGGTTGGGCAAGTCTCTTTCTCATGTCAAAATACTTTTCTCTTATTTCTAGTCACAGGAGGAGATGGTGGACATGGCAGGTTGATTCCAAGTTGGTTGTTCATCTGTTCAGCCAGTGCAAAATGTGAGTTGTGGTTCTGCTTTTTTTCTTTCCTTGCACAGGCTTGTGAGTTGATTGCATTGATATCTGCAGCTGAAAGTATGAATGTCAATTGCTGTGTGGGCCACCATTTAGTACCCCAAACATCCTCCAAAGCAATTGGATCATGGCAGCAGTTGTTCACATCATCAACCCAATGTATTGCATGATTGTGACATGATATTGGCTCAATGTATTTGAACAACTTCCACTCCCCATTAATGTTGTAATATGTTACATGATCATCCACAGGCTGGATAAGACCATTACTGCTCATTTTTACATAGCAATCATCATTCTGGCAGTGAACAAAGAAGTTCTTTCCATCAATACATTGCTTCAAGGTTGTTGCATCTCCAAGAAGTTTATCCTTCATGAACTCATCAATTTGGTTGCCGGGAACATGCTTTGGCCAAAACTACACCCTCTTCTTTATCAAAGCCAGCCTAAAGGCACCAGTGTCATGCAGAGCAAGTATGCTAACAATCACACAAAATCTGCTACCCATTGTCACAACCTTCCCAGTGTTTTTGATTGGTTTTATCATATCAAGAATAAGAGTGGAAGTCTTTGAGCGGTTTTCATGTTGTGTTCTTGATCAGCAACTCCTTCAAAAAAGCACATCAGAAAATTACATCCAAGCCAACAATAAAACTCTTGGAGAGTCAGGTGGTTGGTGAGTTGTTTGTTTGTTGCAGGAATAATGACATCAATTATGTATGCTTTGGGAAATGACAGATGGAAGAGGTCAAAGTCTGACATTATTCATATTGCATCCCAGGAAAATGTGTTCCATTTGTTCTGCTTGTACATCACCATTCCTGTTGCATTCCAAGGACTAATTGTGGGTGTGAAAAATTTTCCCACTGTTGTAGATTGCTGCAGTGGCACCCATGCATTCTCAGGGGCTAACTCATTGTTGTTGTTGACCTGTATCCCATGATGGCAAAGTCCAATGATGTCTTCATTTGTTGACTGGCCAAAGACTACATTTTGTTCTACATTTTGAAGGGATTGCCAGTTATCAATTGAATTCTTGGCTTCGGTGATCTCCCCAGGGGCATTTCTTTGGTGATGCTTGGCCTCAAAATGATGGCAGGTGATTTTTGACTTTGAAGTTATCTGAAGAATGTGATTGATGCCAGGGACATTGCAAAAATAGCATTGTTGTTCCTTGTGATGCACTGTCTCATTTTCTTCTCTCATAATGGTTACATAAGAGAACTGTTTTATCTTCCATTTATGTGGATAATCATTGCAAACATGCTGGCTTGGGTGGAAGTATCAAATAAAGGCATAGTCTATGGCGCCAATACCGCCACAATGAGATATCCTCACAATTGTCAATTGTTTTTGTGGATGTGGCAACTTTTTTGGAATGGAAATTATGTGCTTCCTATGTATACTGTGAAAAAATGATGTTTGATACAATTTTTTTCTTCTACCATGACACAAAATCAAAATGGTTGGTCACATGCATATCAGTCCACAACATATGGGCACATGTCACACCATCATCTTGAAAGATGGAAGTGCAAAAACAAAAAAACACATCATCTTTATTTACTATCCATTAGGCATTAAACTACAAATAGAGGCCACTAGTAATATTTTCCTGTGAGCAGCAGCAAAAGTGGTAAAATTACATAGTGATCCATACTTAAAGTACAAAATAATATTATGTAGGTGTTTTGGGGGGGTAAACATCTTCAAACAAACGTTATTGACAGTAACAACTTCAATAGCAATATTATCCATACGTGTTCCTCTTCAATTGACAATAAATATTTGCCACATGCTATAATTCTTAATGATTATGATAAATTGAAAACAATGAAAGCCACTTCAGCATCCCATGAACCCCAAGAATCATACTATTGTCAATCAACTTACAAATATCCTTCCTCGTAATCCCATCAGTAGTGTCACTCAAAGCAATATCAAAAAATCCACCTAGGGGTACCTTTGTCAACATACACATAGCCAACTTGTACTTTTTGAGCTCATCACTCTCAATACTAGGACTCCATTTTTCTTCTTTTCTATGAGGAAATATTTGTTGTAAGTCTTGTTGTACACTGCAAGCACACAATAAAGGAATGGCTTTTTGCCTTGGTTAATCCAACACCATAAGCAGAATAACAAGACACAAGCATACCTCTGGTAATAAAAGCATCAGCAATGGATCCATCTTCATCAATAGACTAAGAAGCACCGCTATTATTCACATTTTAAAGGTAGAAGTTGAGGAAGAAACCAGTGCACAAGCAAAGACTTGGCTTTGTGATCATGGCTAGTGGATCCTTTCATTTGCGTATCTTGAATGTCAAGAATGACTGCAGACTTCACAACAGAATCAAACAATGCTAACAATGGTGAACATTGCAGCAATTCTTCAACTGATATTGATAAGGAGTGTGGAGAAGGGGTTATCTTGCTTGCCTGTTTCAACACAGTAGAAGTGTTGTGAGTAACATCATCCACCTTTACATTAGATTGATTTTAATTCTAAGCCGGTACTAATGCATTATCAACATCATCAATCTCCATGACATCTGCGGTCACAGTAGCGCCAGACAAACCAGCCAATAAAGCCTTTATCTTCTTCTTAATCATCGTCTTCTTCTACTTCTTCATCTTCATCTTCTTCTTCAACTTCTTCTTCTTCTTCTTCTTCTTTTTCTTGTTCTTCTTCTTGTTCTTCTTGTTCTTC
>JALLPE010000886.1:0-14138 GCA_036940025.1 Conticribra weissflogii | reverse complement strand
CATTGAGTAGCATGTCACGGGAAAACGCAAGGGCTCCTGGACTTGCTTTTAGTACTGTTGAGATAGTGGATCTCATCAAGTGCATTGTTGTGGCCAGTCTGTCATCTACTAGATGTAGGGCATCTTGTGGCATTTGTGACAGACATGATAGAATGAGCATATTTAACACCATTGCCATTATCTGATGCATGCATTCACATATGGCATTAGACTGTGAGTTTTGTTGGTTGTGTGAACACCCGTAATTCCCAGAGCATGGAGAAGAATGGCAAAGGCATACCCTGTGAATTTGCTGCCGTTGAGATTGAAGAAGGCAGTGAAAGCTACTCTACATAGCGCTGCATTTGAATCTGTTGCCAAGAATGCTTGTGTTGTTTTGGCTGTCGAAGACATTGAAGATGAAGTCTTTTGGAAGGGAATATTTTGTTTGTTGAGGGCAGTCTTTCCAGCATTGAAAGCATTGAGGTACTGTGACTCCAATATTCCAGCCATTGATAAGATATTTTTTCTTGTCACAAGAGTAGACAGAGCAATTGACAACTCAGCCTCTATGATAATTGATGAGGACTTGTTTGGTTCCCCCAATTCTCTTGTTCTTACTGGATGCAAAGAGGAATTGGATAAGGTGTTTAGAGAAAGAGGTGATAGCAGCAGGAGGTAAGCACTTTGGACAACATTTTATAATATAATCCTCTGATTGCTAATTTTCTACTTTTCTCAGTGACAGCGATTCTGAAAAGGAGGAACGAGCTTGAGTGCAACAATAAAACAATCTTGAATGAAAAGGAAGAAGTTTCTGGAGCATGATTTTGGGCATTGTCCATTCTGCCAGAGATATGCAAAGATGTCTGACTACACCTTGACAGTGACAAGAGAATGGCTATTGAAAGGGTCATTGCAACGCTTCATGTTGCTCCAAATCCAAATTTTAAGGTTGCCAATAAAGAGGTTGATATGATAATTGATATCTTCTGGAAGGAATTTGACAATTATCTTTTTAAGACTGGATACTTTGGACAGCGCCCAGGAAGGTTTTTACTCCCAGATGAACTCAACAGTAACTCATATTTGTGGCATGAACTTTACTCCTTGCCTTACACCTGCGTTCTTGGCTTTGTTGCGTGTTGTGTAACTTCAAAAAGACTTGGCATAGGGTTGCAGAAAGGTCATGGACCAATGTATTGCAAATCAAAGATGACAAGCAGTGTAATCTAGGAGGATCCAGTCTGGAAAAAAGAGCAATTCTGTTCACATCAGCAAAATTGAGAGAGGCAAGTGCCATCAAAAACGCCACTAATTCAGATAATGCAGATTTTTTTGGTGATGTCAACATTCAGTGAGTAAATTGTCTTGTACTCTTACGTTGTTTTAATCTATGACCTCAATAATGTTTTATATTCTTTTAGGTTTGATTTAGAACTTGAGATTTGGGGTATTGACATAAATGCATTAAAAGAGCCAGCTATTGCACATACATTTGTTAGATGGACTGAAGATTGGGAGAAGGAGAAGTGGCTGAACGATGATGCAGTGAACAAGGTCCTTTTTCACAAAAAAGTACAAGGATTTACATTTTGTTTTGACTGATACTGGTTGTTTGTATTATATTTGTGAAAAGGATATTGTTTTCAGATGTTGCTATGGATGGGTCGTTTATGCGCAGTGTGATTTCCCAGGTGTAGAAGAAGACAAAGTAATAGTTATTTTGCAGTAGCATTGATCAACAAGACACCCAAGCAGACAGAATGAAAGTTTTGCATCCTAAACCAGGAATTGAAAATGATTAAGTGTGGGATCCTGAAGATGAGACAGACAAGTAATTACATGTTTTTATGCATTTCTAGCTTTTGATGTAAAAATAATGTTTTTTTCATGTTTTAAACATCAATCTTCAAATTTGATTATGGCAATGCATTTTGTTTTTAAATATCTTATTTTATAGATTAATTTTAATTTATTATGTATTTATTTTTGGAGTCTTTTTCTGAGTTCAGATGTCTGGACTCCACTACTAGAGCAACGCAAAAAATCACTCATGTCTTAGTAAAAAAATACAATGTCTGGACATGTCCAATGTCTGTGTCCGTGTCTGCAAATTTTCAGAAGTCTGGACTTTGGACTTTCCCAAATAAGGATCAAGATGGTTGGAGAAAATTCTGGCAATGGCAATAATGAGCCTCCCAATGAGAAAATGACCATAAATACCAAGAATTCCATGCTCACAAAAAATTTGAAAAAGGAGGGATGACACCAGACTTTGTCTGCAGGGTGCATTTCCTATATTAGTTATGTGTGCCCTGTTATTACAGTGAAGTCATTAGGTAGTCCCACTAAAGATGATATTTGTGTTGAACTGGACTCACATGCTGATACTAGTGTTCTAGGCTCTAATGTATTGGTCGCACATGACCATGAGTTCTACATAGATGTCTATGGTTATGATAGTAAATGCAGACATAAGAATATAACTAATGTTGATGCTGCTGTAGTATGTGATGACCAACATATTGGTGATATGTCAGTTTTTTAATCAGGCCATTATGATACCCTCTATGACAAATATCATAATTTGTCCTATGAAGTGTTGTCTTAACAACATGTCTGTTAATGATGTGCCAAAGTTCTTGGTTCAGAACCCTATGGTGAATGACCATTTGGTTATTATCCTGTCAGATGATGATATCATGTCATTCTTCCATATTCCCCTCAAGCTCCAGGGAGTCACTAGTTACTTCCCTGTTCGAGCAGCAACTCTTTCTGAGTATGAGATTGACCTTGTCCCAAAGTTTCACTTAACTGCTGAAGCTCCTGATTGGGATCCCAGATCATTTTCATACACCTTGCAGGAGATAGTACACTCAAGTTTTGGGGACAAATTGTCAGCAACAACAAAAAAGGGACAGATCACAATGCAGGTGAATGCTCTAGCCAGCTTGTCATGTATTGATGTCAAGGCTACCAACCTTGTCGAATACCATTTTGTAAGTTGTGAGAATGTGACCAAAAGGAAAATAGACATGATGAAGGAGGAAAAATGATGACGCAAATCCTTTGGAATGCAGAATAATAGAAGATGATGTTAGTCATATCTGTGCATTGTATCAAGCAATTGCAAGGGGGGCCTTTTGTCCTCTGGCTGCGAGTTACTTGTTTGGATGCGATGCTAAGTCATCATCAAACGGTGACAAAGAGGGATCTAACGTTAAGGGGGATCTTGAACTGAATAATGCTGAAATGCTTCAAGGGATAATGCCAAAAATCCTTCAATTACTGTGCTATTTGGCAATGGACCCAGAGCGGGTTGCGTTTTTGTTTGCGGAGGAACTGTCAGAACAAAACAGTATTTGTTTTTTATTCTTCGAATAATTTCAAGATAAATTTGAGACTGTGATACGCAGGATAAAGGATAATGATTGGCACCAAGAATAACCCGTGTACATCACTAGCAAAAACGAGAGATCGCATCGAGAAAAACAGGACAAAAATAAATAATCTAATGATGCATCCCTTGGCATCAGTATTATGGCAGAGTACATCATGAGGGCAGCGACTTTCATTGCGGATACACTTGAATCGTAATAACCATAAATAAAATTATCATTGCACGGTATGGTACCCACCAATTTCCTCCAAATGATTGAAAAAATCTTGCACCTCCCAAAATCATAAATGGCCAATCAAGTGAACGATCAATTTCGGAAAAAAGACCTTCGGCATAGTGAGCGTCTCCTTTGGCATGACTCGTGATCCTATTACAGGTCTAATGAGGTGGTGCCAACTGTAGAGCCGAGCCGACCCATGAAAATTATCAAAAATCCATCTCATGGATTGGACAAATTTAGCTGCGAAACTCGGCAGTCTCCTTTAAACGAAAAACAGGGAATAATTTTATCCGATTCCCTATTGACATGCCCAGGCGGTAAAAAGTTGTTCTCAAAATGCACTGTATCATCCGAAGCAACCGACGAAACGACCAGTTTATTGTCGACTAGCCACCGATGCCCCTTCTGCTCACATCGAATCACGCTCCCGGTACCGATCTTCAACCCTTCCAACTTGGTAAACTCTCCCTGATTCAATAAACCCCCTCGGCAGCAATCCAACGCGAGCGAATTGGCCTCCTCCCCCACACCATTATTCGGATCATTGCTCAAGTTCTCTACATACTTCGCCTCATTGATCCACCCGATTTGTGCCCGTTCCACATTCCCAAGGACAACTTCAAACGAAGTAATCTCCCTATCGTGGCCTTGGATCTGAACCGTGAACGTGCTCCACTCCCTAGAAACCACGGAATAATCGGGAAAATCGGAAATTTCCGCAGAGTGGGCATCCCCCCTGTACAATTCAATCACGCAGGGGTATATTCCACCGGTCATTCCGAAATATTCCACCATGCGGTAAAATTCCTGTCTCATTTCGTAATCCTTTAAATGGGGGGATTTCAAGGGTGGACCCAAGGGTGTATCGCACGCTTTAGCACGAAGATAATTAACCATGGGTAAAAACAGCTCTATGGGTTGATCGATGAAAAAGTTGCCATCCCGATCTTTTTCGAGGCCATCGTCCCATCTCCCCGAGAAACGGGAAGCGAGCATTGATCCTTCCACCAACGTCAACGTTCTCCTCAAGACGCAAATGTTGGTGCCTCCAACGTTGAGATGGAGGACGTCGCTGGAAGATCTGTCGCCGAAGCCCAATTCGGCTCTGTCGCGATGGAGCGAGAGCAAGGCCCTTTGCAGGTCTTGTTCGCGTCGTTCGAGGTCTTCCTGTTTCCTTTTCAGGGCGAGGGTGAGATTTTGGAGTGTTTCGTCAAGGGAAAGGGGGGTGTACGGTGAGGTCGTGGTGGTCGTAGATAAAGATCGAGTCGTTGTTTCGTCTTGGAGGGAAGGGACGTCGTTCGCGGACGAGTGGTATTTTTTGGACATTACTGCGAGTGCAAGATTGAGAAGAAGAACGAAAGAACTTGATGACGACAACGAGGACTTCCGCACCGTATTATCTCAAGAATTGAGGGCAAGGATTCAAAGGGGAGGCGGAAAGAGAATGAAGTGGAAGGCTGGTTGTTTCCTGATTTTGGATATCGTTCGTGTTTTTAGTTTATTTTTTGTTCTTTTCGGAAACGAGCGACACCATGAACCGTACCTTACTTTATCATATCAAGCTTTTGTTGGTACGATTTTTTATGATACTATTATTGTTTTTTTTCGTTCATCTGTTTAAAGAAAGTTCGCGATAATTCTGGAGATTTCCGTAATTAGGTTGAAATAAAAATCTTCATTGAGGAATCAATAATAATTCCTGTAAGTATATTTATTTCACTACGATTCTTTGACTAATCACAAAATCGTCATCACATCCAAGTCCAGCCGTCGTCCGTGCAACCATCGCCTTCCTCCGCTCGCCTGATCCGTGCATCCGCTTGGAACACCCGATATCAGCTGAACCAACATGGCGCAGCTAACCGAGGACCATAGCAAAGAACTTCGCTTCCTGTCAAAATTACCGTGAATTTAATAAACAGGGAGATCAAGCAACAACAAGCAACAACAAGCAACAACAGAACACCGCACGGAAAGTAGAAGAGCCATGGCAAGGTTTGACATTGCCGCAGTTGTCTCTCTCTTGGGTTCCACTGGCGTGTTAGCATCGGCATTTTCATCCTACGGATCCACAACATTTCGTCCTTCCTTCTCATCGAACCATAACGATAAATTCACCAGAAATAACAACAGCAACAACAACTTCATCAACAAAAACGAAATCAAAAACAAAGAAAATGCCGTTCAAAAGTTATTTTCGATTCAAGGCGGATCTTCCTCTCCTTCGTCTCTCTCGTCCACCGCCACCCCAAACAACTTCAATGCCATCTACGTCCCCAAAGAAGGCGGCACCGGAGTCAAATCCGCTTCCGAGATGATGGGCGCCAACATGCCTTCTCGCTCCCTCGGTGCGCCTCCTCCTCGTCAACCTAAAAGCGCCACCTTCGTCACTTCCGGAGGAGTTACCGTGGGTGCCACCGTTAGAGGGTTGAGGTACACGCATGGGGGGTTGGATCAGTGCGAAGACGACGATGATTGCGAGAATGAATATGTTCCCTCGTTTTTTAAGGATGAGGCCGGGGAGAGCAGTGGGGTTTGGGGGAGTGAGGGAGCGATTGAACGTTTGGTGGATCTGCTGGATCATAAGAGGGGTGCGCTTCTGACTTCCGGGTATGAATTTCCCGGGCGGTGAGTTTTGTTTTGATGTTTTTTTTTCACATGTCTATTCTATTATTTGCAGTTGCAAGCAGAATCAATTTTTAACGGATTCCTCTCCCGAAAATATCATTACAATTGAAACAAAACAAAACAAAACAAAACAAAACAAAACGAAAGATATGCACGCTGGTCTCTTGGATTTGTCAACCCACCGCTCGAAATTTCTGGAACTGGCAGCAGATGCAAAATCACCGCTCTCAACATTCGAGGACAAGTCCTCCTTGAACCGGTTTTAGATTCCATGAACCGCCTAAAGGATAGTGGTGTTTTGAGTAAGGTTTCTTTAGATGGAGATGTAATTGAAGTCGAAGTAGTGCCTCCTTCTGAAGTGGGGTCGTTTAGTGAGGAGGAGCGTTCTAGGCAGGTGAGAAGGATTTTCTGGAATCTTTTTATCATGCATGGGCCATAATTTTTGCATCCTTTCGCATTACATCTAATTTCATTTCTCTTTCTAATTCTGTGTCAAAAAAACTATAATTACTTGTCCATTGAAACAAAAACAAACATGCGTGTTGGAATGACGCGACAAAACACCACCGTCACAGCCCTCTTTATTTTCCGTAGTTCGTTCATTAGTAGACCTCTTCGGATACAGCAGTGACGAGCTTGGCGATCTTCAATTGGGACTCTACGGAGCATTTGGATATGATCTTACTTTTCAATTCGAACCCATTCGTAAATCTCAAGAGCGCGATCCTACCCAGCGCGACATCCTTTTATATCTTGCCGATGAAATCGTTGTAGTCGACCAAAGTCGTCACTCTTCCTGGACCGTGTCTCTGGATTTTTCATATGGGTCAAAATCTACTACAGGTCTACCCCACGATTGCGAGCCTGCGCCCTTTCTTGCATTTGACCAAAATCCCCGCAATGACGGAAAGTTCTCCGCACGCGATACTCCGAAGGGAGACTTCACTCGATCAGTAGACCGGGCAAAACACGAGTTCAAGATGGGGAATCTCTTCGAGGCTGTATTATCGCAAACATTCCGCGAAAAGCTCGATGAAAATACGCCGCCATCGGTTCTTTTCCGGCGACTGAGATCGCGCAACCCCAGTCCTTATGGATTCTTGATCAATTTGGGGGAGGACGAATACCTCGTTGGTGCCAGTCCGGAAATGTTTGTGAGATGTGAAAAAGTTGAGAATAATGAATACCGGCCTGGAGCCATCCGAGTGGAAACTTGTCCTATTTCTGGTACTGTCGCTCGTGGTGTGGATGCTCTCGAGGATGCCGCGCGTGTGAAGAGTCTAATCATGAATTTGAAGGAAGAAAGCGAATTGACCATGTGTACAGACGTGGATCGTAATGATAAATCTCGTATTTGCGAGCCCGGTTCGGTGAAGGTCATCGGTAGGAGGCAGATTGAAATGTACAGCCGATTGATTCATACCGTCGACCACGTTGAAGGATATCTGCGTCCGGAATTCGACGCCCTTGATGCATTTTTATGTCATACTTGGGCAGTTACAGTGACGGGAGCGCCGAAAACTTGGGCCATTCAATTCGTGGAGGATCAGGAACGTTCAGCACGCTGCTGGTACGGTGGGGCTGTGGGATTGGTCGGATTTGACGGCAGTATGAACACTGGTCTCACCTTGAGGACTGTTCGTGTGAAGAATGGTATTGCGGAGGTAAGTAATGTTCGAAAATGGGAGAAGATGCCATCTTACGTTGTTCACTTCGTTTATGTGTACCTAAGTCTTCGACATTTATGATATACTATGCAGGTCAGAGCTGGGGCAACTCTACTGTACGATTCTGACCCTGAAGCAGAGGAGTTAGAGACAGAATTGAAAGCTTCAGCCATGTTAGATGCTATCACCTCAAATGATTTGGCGACGGAAGAAGCAGTTGTAGCTGAACCTGACACAAATGCCGGTGATGGAAAAAGTATCATTCTGATTGATCACGAGGATTCCTTCGTTCACACTCTTGGGAACTACTTACGTCAAACTGGTGCTGATGTCATGACGTTACGAAGTGGACCTTCGGCACTAGCTCGAATCCAGGCACTCATTGACAGTGGAAAGAAACCAGACATGGTAAGTACGCTGCTCAGTTAAAAAGAAATTTCTCATGGTGTTCTGAAAAATGACCTACATCCAATATATTTCTGTATTCAGGTGGTGCTGTCTCCTGGGCCTGGCAATCCCAAAGATTTTGAACTCTCAACAACACTCTCTTTCTTGGAGAAGAATAAGATTCCTGGTTTTGGTGTCTGCCTTGGCCTTCAGGGAATGGTGGAACATTTCGGGGGCGAGTTGGGTGTCCTCGGATATCCCCTTCATGGCAAACCCACTCCTATCGCACTTACTGCATCTGGACAAAACAGTGGAAGGTGAGATTATAAGAGGGCTTTTCAGTGGTCACATGAAACTTTTATTTTCTGACATACCGCTTTTGCGTTCTTAGCATTTTTGAGGGCTTGCCTGAGAAATTTGAGGTAGCTCGGTATCACTCCCTATATGGGCTTAGCGACAAAATGCCTGAATGTCTCGATGTCACAGCGTTGAGTGAGGATGGCATTGTCATGGCAATCAAACACAAAACATTACCATATGCTGCTGTTCAATTTCACCCTGAATCGATTCTTACCAGTCCACAACACGGAATGAAAATTTTGCAAAACGCTTTGAAATTCTTATCACATGAATGCGAGTAAATGATGCTGGTATTAATTTTCGGTCTCATATCATGCATGGTGTAGTTGATGCGGTCATCTAACTATTTAAGTCAATAATGATCCTCGTAACAAATCTTTTGATCAAATCTTGGTAAGAGGTTTCTTTTACAACCGGTTTTGTCTACCAATAATCCCAACCACATTTTATGATGTCATTTTTTGCGATACAATTGATGTCATAATGATCTGAAATCTTCTATCTCAAGGAGCGTTGTCACAATTTCTCTAATAAAGAGCAATTAGTAGAGATCATGCTGACGTGAAATGCGAAATGTGCTCCAACTATCCAAATAATCTACACTTATTTTCATTGATATTATCTGAGGATATCTAGACCCAGACAAAGTAGCTGCTGTTGCATGGAAACTTTGCATGCGCAACTAAGAGGAGGGATCTCAACAAATCAACTGCTACAGGATATGAATGGATATAATCCATGAAAAGAACAATTGAGTCATACACAATATTATCTGCACTCTATAACTGACAGATTGCGTGCTGTATGGTATCTATTACTTTCCAATGAGACAAGATAGGGAGAAGGGGATAAAAATATCTTCAGTTGGCTTTGAAACGGCCTCTAGTCTCTTGAATAATTAGATTTGAAAAAAACCACACCAAGCACGTTTCAAAGGCTTGGCATGATGGGATGATCACGAAATAATGAATTAAACCACAAGTTTTAAATTAAAAATACTAATATTCTACGTTGACTTCAATAAATGAACAAAAAATGATAAGACTGGGATTGAGATTGGGGCTGAGACATAGTAACAGCGCATCAAAATCATTGTACCATTACTTCCACTAAGATAATGGACACCATGAATATAATAAATTCTAATATTTCCTTTTAATTTATGCTGAAAATATTCAGAGACGGTCAGTCGAGGGAAGGTAAAATTTTTACTTCATTGAAATTTCCCAAAATCAGAGGACTGGCAAATTTGAGAAAATCGCATAAATGACTTTGAATTAAGTAAATCAACTAAGGGTTAAAAGGAGCTCATTTCATAATAATTTGTGTACGCCATCTAGCAAAAAACTATGCTATTTTGAATCTGGTAGTTTGACTGGTAAAAAAAAGAGATGTGCATAATACCTCAAAGGGTTTAGTAATTTTTGCAATTTTTGATCTATAGCTGATGAGAATTCCAATCAATTATAAAGAGTTGTCAGATCTGAATTTCAAGCAAGAAAAGTTTTAAAGTTATTGATGTCATCATAACATTACGCAGTTGAATTAGAATAAGGTCATTGATGATTGCTGCAAAAATCAATATTTGGTACTAATGAGACACAACTCATTCAACACAATAGAATTCTTAACAAAACTGAGGCAGATGCACCTTCTCAAGATGTAAGTTAAACAAATTATAATTCATAATCAACAAGTTTTTGACATCATGAGAATTCACCATGGAAAAATATTATTTTATTGGTTAGAAAGATTTTTGTTAAAATGAATGAAAACACATCAACCACAGCATATTTCAGTACATCACAATAATCAATTATTTAAAGAATGCCTTTTAGAACCAAGAATTTAATAAAATAACAATCAATCAATTTATAGTTTGATTACAAACTCCCAAATATCAACTTCCACTAGTGGTGATATGTGCTGAATCTATGCATAAATAAAATCATTGTATTTTTATTCAAATCCCATCAGAAACAATCAAAGTGAAGAAAATAAAACTACATATTGTCATTATTGCAAAGAAGGAAAATTGGAGTGAATTGGTGGCAAAAGAAAGGGAATTAGAAAATGAAGTCAAATAATCAAACACTCACCATAGGTCAAGGAATTTAATTGTGGGTCGAATGTTGAATGAAAGAGGATGCTGTGTGGGAGTTGTACTGCTGCTTGTTTCCTTGGTCTTGCTGCTCTTGTAGTTGTCCTCATCATTCTTATTGTCCTAGATGTTGGCTGGGGCTGCCAGAAACACCCCTGCTGATGTTCATATATGGATGACATTGATGCCAGCAAACCTTGCTATTCATCTCCTCACAGATGCTAAACAGCTTGGACTTTGCATCATCAGTATACTCCTTGGAGGAGGATAGCATGCTTATTTATTGGTTACAAATTGAGAAAATTGTTATAACAACAAGGAGAATATTGCATTATATGTGAACACTGTTGCTAATCACCACTTGCTGACTATATTGTTATCAATGTCACCAATGACTTCTCCTCTGGCACAGACCTAGAGTCTTTTTTCATATATTTCCCTGACTAGGCATCACAGGGGGCAGCTGGCAATCATAATAAGCTTGCCAAACAATGGGATATTCAGCCATACCATGCACAGGCCATTGTCCAACACACTACCCAGTAAGGAGCACAAACCTTAGCAAACCCTGCGTATCCTGCAGATTTTGGACACATGATCATTGTTGCCCTATCATCAATTACAACACCCAAAGTTCTCTAATATCATGTAGATAACACACATTGATATAGGAATGATAAGTTTTCAATAATATTTGTAAGGACTTTGTATGGGTATGCATGTACCCAATGGAGAAGGCAAACCGGTTTCCAAGGTGATGGATCACTCTATGTAATAGACACTGGGCAAGTTTAGTTCTTGCGCATCCCAATATCATATGAAACAGACTGATCTATACCCTCCCTTGCAGAATGTTACTGAAAAATGTTCAATGAGGTGAAAAAAGGTCCAAGATTCAAGATTCTTGCTATGGGAGTCAGTAGACCTTGAGTTGGAAGCCTTCATATATTTGCCCAGTACCAATTGTACAAACTGCCTTGATTCCATAGTATCTAAGATATATTTGTCTCTAAAGACTACTGACATCAGCCAAATCAGTGAAGTTACATGGTACTATTGGATCATTTGCTCCTATGGCAGTGTTGAATACCCTGATGGACCATTAAATGTAGGGAAGTATCTTGGCAGACTAGCAATGTCTGCAAATAAACCCCAGCATAATGGTGAAGTATTATAACAAAATATGATTTGGCCACTCTCAATTGAGGAAATGACTCAAGTGCTGGAACAAACAGACATAAAGTCTTTCAAGGAAAACACTGAGGGATGCTTTGTTACACAGGTCACACTAGGTAAGCATGGAATATTTCTGAAATGCTGAGGACCAGAACAAAATGACATTCCCTGATCTTGATGAAGAAATCATGTCTGAAACTGGTGATGATCATGTTGATGAGTGTGTGAGTGCATCTATTATGCTTCCCTGTGGGAGTTGGATGGTTTGGGGCACTGTATAGACAAATAGTATTGCTCCAGTTGGCATCCCTATTGGATGTCAGGAAAAAACCACATGCATCTCCATGACATCCAGTTTCTTAACTATTACAGGGACAATTTTTGCCCAATGTTACATTTATAGGAATGAGTGTCTACTGGTTGAGTGATTTGTAGATGTACAAAGGATTTAACTACAGTAAACTAGACTGAGAGAAGAATGTCCATAAAGGAAGAGAGTACTTGAATATTACAATTGGTTGGTTTCTACATTAGCAATGGAGGGACAAATCCATATCATGGGAGAAGTTCTCTAACAAAAAGGAGTTACTCACTACATGTCACAGAGTATGCATTAGCTATGGGAATTGATTACAACCTTAGTTGGAAATGCTATCAACATGTTGTCAACATGTCAATGACAGGCTAAAGGCATGCTAATTTTTAGCTACTTCAATCATTGGGGATACCTCGTGTATATGGTGCACCAGATGACAACAAAGAGGAAAATTTGGCACTTTTCATTTTTTCATTGCCTTTTTGAATTCTTTGGGATGAGAGGAGGACATCATCTGAAAAAGGGAAAAGCATGATTGGATGTATATTTTCTTTTGTCCTAAAGTTTGGAACTTTTTGAATTTTTTTATCAAAATGTCACAACTTGTTACACATTGGCATGTGTGTCAAGAAATTCTGAGGTGTTGGAAAATTTAAAGTGTCCAACTAAGATTGGATGTCCAGCTTTAACTGTGTGAGTATAACACACATTGAAGCAATGTTGCAATCATTGCCTTAGATGAGAAGTGTAGTACCCAAAATCGTGGAAGATGTATTGTCACTAGATGATCAAAACAGCAATATTTTCTTCTTGGTAGACACCTTTGTGAAAGAAATGTAAAATGTCTTAGTAGTCACATCATCAAGGATTTTCTCAACCGCCCAATGGATATCAGTTTGTTGAATTTTATATGATATTTGTTTTGAAAATAGAAAATTCTGCTATTGGGGTGACATTATTTGCAGGGAGACATCTTGTGTTCCTGTCTAATGAGGCTGAACTTGACAAAATTGATGAAAGTCTGCACTAGGGAAACAACAAATGGACTCCAGAAGTACTATATGTACATGTTAGTTTATGTTAATGACATGTTACATATACATTATAAACCAGATACAGGTCTTACAATATTAGACAAAAACTTTCAACTTAAACCTGACTCTTTAGGCAAACAAGATTTTTCCTGGGATCAGAGTTAAATTTTGTGTAACCTGAGAATGATGTCTGGATGTGGGGCCGAAGTCATTCCAAGTATATGCAGGAGTGGAAGACTGGACATGCAGAAGAAATTTGCCAATGTTTTTAAGTGAATGCTCCTAGCATCAAATTCATCCCCAACAGGTGTTTTAGACCAAGGCTAGATGTGTCTCCCATGTTACGGCCAGAATATGAAAATCATATGAAGCCATTTAGGGGGATTGCTGAGCTAGACAGGATTGACATATGCTAAGGTATCTATGCTGCCTTTGCAGACGATCAGAATCAGCTTTACATGCAATTTCATACTTAGTTCAACACCATAACTCTAAATTGGATATAGACCCCACATAGCCCAAGATTGATAGGGACCAATTCTTTGAATGTGACTGGAGGGAGTCCAAACGACCCTGAGTCATTATGAAAAACAATGACCACTAGATTTCTGCATGTTTGTAGATAGTTACCTTAATGGAGATAATTATGCAAGTAGATCACTTACTGAATTTCTCATTTATCTTAATACTGCACTTATCAGTTGGTATTTAAAGAAACAATTACTGAGACATTTACCTTTGGTTTAGCATTTCTGTCAATGAAGGTAGGCAAAGAAGCTCTACAGATACACAATATAAATTACTGATGATGGGGATATCTATAGATGGTGCCATGTACAGCTACAGGGATAGTTTGTCTATAATAAA
>JALLPE010000884.1:0-14138 GCA_036940025.1 Conticribra weissflogii | reverse complement strand
ATGATCTCAACTGAAACAAAATCTTTAATGAAAAGCCAAGGAGGCCATTGTGCATTGTAATTTTGTTGCTGTCTGTAATATGTTGCTCTACTGGCATGAGAACTCTTGTGAGAACAACCCATCTTCTTTTTTGACTTGTACATATGCCATCTGACAGTCATAATCTGACTTTGAACAAACCTATAAATTCATAATTGACATGTGAGGTTGGGCAAACCAATTTTTTAGTCTGCCCAAAGAGCCCTTGGGGATTCTCAAAATGTTGATTACAGCCACTTACATGACCAATAAAATGAGTCCCGACCGATAAAATAGGCGTTGAATGCTATAGCTCTAAGTCAAAATATATAAAATGATAAAGTAGTTGCCTCACAATGCAACCACACCATTCAATTTTGCTATTATTATATTATTTATTATGAAAGCTTCAAACCACACGATGCAAAACAGATCTAAATAGGCTCAAAATCGCCTAAGTTGGCCTTCCGAAGAAAATGGCGAGCTCCAATCAATATAAACTTGCAAAAATTTTGGCGACACCCAGGGGTGCGTGAGTTATCAATTCAATATATCTGTTCGATATCTATTTACTAATTCCCATATATCTTTTATTTTAGAAGTATCTTTTTCGGTGTCAACCTATTCGGACTGTGCTCAGACAAAACTCTTGCAGAACAAAACATGCCGGAACAATCAGCCTTAGCAGAATACGCCCACGGACATTTTTGATGATTTCCATTATTTGATTGAAAACCGATACCCAGAATTGAGTAAAAAACAAAAAAAAAAAATCTGATTATTTTTCTCTGGGGACGTTTGATAAATTTGATATACTGTTCTCAGGAATCTTTCAAGCCCAATATCCCCTGATACGACGTGTGAGTGAGCAGTATGATGTTTTATGCGACAGCTGCGTATTATGGTAAAAGAGAAGTCAAGATAAGCTTTGTACTACAATATAATACATGTTGTAGATGATGTACAAATCGTTGTCCACATAGAAGCAACGTATTACTCGATTTTTGGAACTATTATGTACAATACCATCTCTCACTAGCTAGCTGTTTTAGTGTTAGACATCATGGCCAAGTAATCCGAACATGACTTGAACGGCAACTCTCCTTATCACAAGAAGTTGATATGCCTGCATTCTCACAAAATAATCCTTTCCACCCTTTTTTATTAAAAATAATTCGATCTTCCCACCCTGCTAGCCAGATATCTCCGTCGCCGCCTCCACAACATTATTGAAAAGAATGAATCAAAAACCAAGTTCCGCTGCGACGAATACGTCGCGGCACCACCCCCAACCCATATCGTCCTTGTTCGAAGAGACACCATCTTCTGCAACTCAACCATCAACCGCAATCTCCCGATCATGTCCATCCGCGACTCTATCGACAAAGCAGCCCAAACAACAACCCAGCAATATCTTCGAAGCAATCGAAAATAATGATTGGGAGGGTCTCCTCTCCCTCTATGCCACCGCCGTCTACGATGCTGTCTATTCCGTCGAATTGGCCCGTCAGACAAGATTGATGGATCGTCGCCATTCTTGTGGCGGTGATTTGTATGGAGGTGGCAGCGGTTACTGTCACGGGGGCAGAGTTGGCAGCGGTATCGGATCCAACGCGACTTCATCTGCAGATAGTTCCAGTGTTGACACGGTTGCTATCCGAGCCAGCGACGGATTTTCTCCTCGAAGCTCGCTCAGATCCAGCGGAGACACCAGGTTGACTGATGATGACGACTACTTAGACGCGGAAATGGCATTTCCCGGGGCTTATCGTGATGGCACCGAAGGAGGATTTTTCCGAGATGGTGAGAATTATATTTTCTGTTATTTTCTTTGCCTTATGGATGTTTGGCCTTTGGACTAAAAAGTATGTTTTTCTCTCCTTTTTAACTAATTTCTTTTGATTGTTCTAAAATGCCTTCAACTCGACAGAGAAGAAAATACTTACTTCCCTCGACCCTTCCTTGCAATCAACCCGCAATGTATTTCAAACTTCTCATTCTCCTACTCTCCGCGAACTTGATATTATCGTCGGCACTATCCTAGGGTCGAAGTCGAGAATCGAATCTACCGCAAGCTCGTCGTATTTTCGGGACGACAGCGAGAATGAAGATGATGCCCGGACACATTCTTGGAATGTGGACAAAGGAGATGATGACCTGCTGCCTTCATGCAATTCATCGTTCTCTCCATCAGGAGCTTCGTCACCAAACCCCCAACCATACAAAAAAACCCGTCAAAGGTCGCCCACCAATCGATCGTCTCCCCCCTTATTACCCGGAATTTATGCTGCTCCAACTTTTGGGATTAGCACTACCAGGAACAGCTCTGCTAGTCAAGTCAAGAAATCCGCCGCGGCTCTGGATCGCCTCATCCTGAAAAGCCAGAATGACCATACTTTTCCTACTTCCATTGCATCTTCGTTTGCTTCTATCGCTGCAAATTCTTCGTCTTCCAGATCTCGATCCCTGAAGATTCCGCACACGTCTTCTCGTCCTCCTCGATCCTTGACTGCTACCAAATCTCATCACCATGATGAAAAATGCGATATGAACCCACCACTTGAATCAAATCCATCCACAGCATCTCACCGTGCTCAGGAGCTTCGAAAACACCTAGAAAAGGAATGGGAAAGAGTCATGTGGAAGAGCGCCTCCATTTTGAGCAACAGTCAACCTCATCCGTCGTATGTAGTTCACCGCAGCGCGAGAGATCTCCGCGAGGGGAAAGTCTCCGAGAATTGTCATTTAAAGTCAGAAGAAGACGCGGACACCGATGGCATAGATGAAAATACGCAAGGCGACGAGCAAAACGACAACGAAGAGAACTGTGAAAGCGAGAGAAGTAGCTTTTCCAACGCTCCGCCGATCTTTGAAGGAGTCATCGCCAACGCAACCCCATCCCAATCCCGCCGTGATGGATCAGGTTTTGGCACCGCCCAGCACCTGGCTTGTTTGCTCGACTCTCCCTTCGCGTTGGCCATCCTGATTGCATTGGGAGTGAATGTCCAAGCCTGTCACACGGCATTTCGTCGTTTGGCTGTACATGAAGCGGCGTGTGCTGATTCTCCGGATTGTTTGAGGTTGTTGATGGAAAGCGGGAGGAGATTCGAAAGGGAATTGGAGGAAGAAGAGGAGTCAGAGGTAGCGAGCGGAAGATACAGCGGCGATTTTGAGGCTCCGTTGGCGCTGAGTGGAAGTTTTAGTGGTGTTGATAGCAGGAGGAGTAGTGCGGAAGAGGAGGCTGTGGAATCATCTGATCATGGTTCAGTTGCATCATCGGCTTCAGCGACTATTGCGGCAGCAACTGCTACGGGATTCAGTTCTTCGATCGAAGACGGTAGCGAGTCACACTATGCCTCTTCCTCTTCAAATGATAACACTCAAGGTGACAATTACAATGGAAGTGTGAAGAAATTCAACGGAAAGATGAAATTAAACTTATTCTCGGGTTGCAGGTGGGGCGCTGGTCACGGCTCTGATAATCGCCGTGGGAGGGGACGTTCCCCCCTGTTTCAGGGTGAAAGTCATTTAAAGAAATTGTATCGCGGTTTTGACAAAATTGACTTTTCTCCGCATTCAGACAGAGCACAGGGATTATTTACTTCCAAAGCAAAGTCACGTCATGTTGATTCCATCCCATTTCCTACGGCATTGAGAATTATTTGGGAAACTATTCAATTCGTGCGTTCTGGAGAAATGACAGAAGTGGAGGCGGCACATCATGTTCTCGATCGAGTTGGCGCTCCACTGGAAACCAAGAAAGCCCTCGCTCGGCAATGCTCGAATAATACTTCACTAAGAAGCGGCTCGTTCGCAAACGAATATGAATCTAGCCAGAGGTCCACTTTGAATTCGCGAACTTCTGCCGTGCTCGCATTGTATGGTCTTACTTCTTTCGTCAGAGGAGGTGTCGGTGTTGCTCCAAGCAACCACCTATCATTCTACTCTTCTCAGAACCTCTCTCGTCAGGATTCCGTCACAATCACTCACAATGTAGACGGACATGGCAACACCCCACTTCATTGGGCTGGTTTCAAAAACTCAATCAGAGCCATAGATGTCCTCCTCTGTTACAATGTGGATGTCAATGCAAAAGCTCACCCAAGTGGATGGACTGCTCTGCATGACTCCTCATACTCAAATTCCGCGGAAGCTGTAGAACGCTTGATTGCGGCTGGTGCAGAGGTGGATGCAAGAAGCCGCTCGGGGGCGACGCCGTTATGTTTCGCTGCGCAAGAAGACTCTCCGAGTGCGGCGAGGCTCTTAATGGATGCAGGAGCTGACCCGTCATTGCGGTGTCTGGGAGAGAACCCTCCTGGTTCATCGTCTCACGGACAGGGTGCAGGTGGTGAATGGGGAGGGACTGGAGGAGGAGCAAACAATGGTGCTCGACCAGGTAGTTTCCATAGCCGATTTTCAGGCTATACCCCTTTGCATTATTGCGCACACTACAATGCAGCCAAAGCGGCTCGCGTACTTCTTCAAGGAAGTAAAGTTCACGGCATCTCGGGCTCGGCTTTGTTGGAAATTCCTGACTTGAATGAAAAGCTGCCCATTCACATCGCAGTGGCAAGAGGAAGCAGTGAAGTATTGAGAGAGTTGTTGCATGGTGGTGCACGGGTAGAAACGGCGACTTACCACCCGCCTCCTTCTCCGAGGAGTAAGTTGGTCGCCGAGGCGTTTGCAACTAATGTTGCGGTCAGGTCATCTCCTATGTCCATTCCATCCGTCGGAACACGTGCCGACGAGAGCACTGCTGTAGTGGTCACTCCTGTGAGCTCTCCAGTCCTCCGATCAATGATACCTACACAACCTGTCACTTCTTCAAAACCATGGAATTGTCTCTCGCAAAAAGCGATCGATGCTTGCCGCTCGTTGATTGAAGAAGTTGAGATGCATTGGACGCCAGAAAGACACGCGCTTTTCTCGCCTGTGGATCGACTGGCAGTTAAGGAAGTATTGCGGGTTGGGAAACGTTTGGAGCAGCAGGGCACCGGAATTTTCCTGGAACTCTGGCCCTTTGTGCTCAGCTTTTGCGGAAGAGGGTGGTTTGAACCAGTTCAAGATGTCTGCATGCTTGAGATCGGTAACAGTGACTATATCAATAAGAACGAGGCGTTAGAAAATGACAACACACACTGTACATCGGATCAGGACGCAGATTTCACTCAATTTCACCTCGAGGACAGCAATTTGGGTAATGTTTAGTCTCATACGGGGTGATGCATGGATCCTTCGCCTCATGTCAAGGTCGTCGTAATGAGGCAATTGTGACTTCATTTATTGTTATTAGGTATTCGCTCCCCGGAATCTTGGCAATTGACTACTGTTGAATTAGAAAATATGGAATAAATTAACCGATAAGTAACAAGGTTGGACAAAATTATTGTTTTATTTTAACATGGTCGAAGTCTATTTACTTTTACTTTTGTTAGAATATAAATATTAATTTCAACGCAATCGTTATGGTGATCCTTTGTGCATGAGTTCTATCATGATAAGACACATGTTGAAAGATTACACAGATTCATTTTGTCTTTGACCGAGAATAACGAGGATGATCATCTTTGTCCATTGAATATCTCAAAGATGCAGCCTCTTCTGGCGTTAAATCCCTTCTAGGCAACCTTTTCTCTTGAAACAAACCAAATGTGACCGTGTCAAAAACTCGATCACACCAATCATAAAATTCTATCTTAAAATCCTCGACGTACATAATTAGTGATTCATATTCCTCCCTTTGCTTCAAAGGACTGAGGAACCACACAAGATTCTGAAACACGAAATATAAATACACAATTCCTAACAGAGCCTCGATGCGATCTATCCAGATATCATTTATCATATCTCTTATGACAAAAAATATCAAATTTTCTATGTTTGACGCGAATAAAAGGAAGAAATTTTGCAAATGCCTTCGGTAAAAAACACAGATTTGTTAGATTGACGATCCACTTGGGACGAAATTCATGAATTACAACAAACGCACCACTTGTCCACGCGAGTAACAACGCTGACTTTTGGCAAAGCCTCGGCCATGGGACCGTACAGGCTAACCATGGCCAAAAAAATTGTGCCGCTAACGCTAAATCTAGCCCCCAAATCTCTATTATCCGTCAAAAAAGACATAAACTCCAAAAACATGAGCAATTCAGCAACGCTGGCGACTCGTAAAAGATAACTGTACGGATCCCTCCGTACGTGAATAATCAAATTGGCTTGGCTGAATGCCCCCTCTGAGTTGTCATACCGTTGCATTGAGTTTACATCCTTCTCGGTTGTGTAAACATGGACATCGGTAATTTGGAACTCAGACAAGCAATTAATGGCATTTTTGTCAACTGTTTTACGCAGAAAGCTTTTCGTTTTGCGCACCAAAAACGACTGGGTCTTGTCAAGCATGGATAATCTCTTTTCCGTGTCGGTTTTATTTTGCAATCTTTCACTCCACTTGAAAACAACCTGGTCTGAATTCCATTTGTTGCTTGAGAATTTAATAACCAAGTCAGTCTCGTCGAAGGGGAAGTTAGAAAACGTGAACTCGCACCGACATTCAGGCTGGTAGAGAACACTTCGAGAAATGATTGGTCTCCCACCAAACATCTGAATCGAGTGGAACTTACTACCAGCTTCAACGGGACTTGCATCGGAGATTGCATTTACCAACACGACTTCGGGGTTCCACGTGGTGGATAAGCAATCATTGTATTCGGGCTTTAAGACATACTTTCCAGTTTTGTACGTGTCTGCTTCGTGGTTGTTACTAATGTTGTTGGCGGAGCTGTTACCCGTTCTTTGAGCACGCCCTAATCCTCGTTTGGCTTTCACTTCCGGCTCAATTGTCCCATCATCCTCCCAATCCATATTCAGAATTAACTTGATCTGGAAAGTTTGTGCCGACGTATTTACTTCGAGCAGGTCAACGATGAAGGTATCGAGAAGAACCACTTTAGGCCCCAATAAAAGTGTGTCGTGACCTGCCATGTCCAATCCAACAGGAGGGGTGCTGTCATCGTGGCGCTCAGAAAATTCCAATTGATCAGATGGTACCGTGACGCTTTTCATCGAGCTGGCTCGATGGGATGGCCTGTAAGCGCCAGGGGATGATGTCGACGATACATGTAGGTCTTTCCGGGCGAGGAGACTTGAATATACCATGATTGTGTGGACAAGTAGAAACTATTATTTTGGGGCCATTAAGGTGCAGGTGTTCTCCGAAGTCTTTTTCATGAATTTCATAGTACATAGTGATATCTGGCGGGCGGTCCAAAAAAAATATAATATATGGTAATATGGTACCCAAAAATGTTTTTGACATCGGTGACAATACAGTGATCAAATACTAGTCGTTTTCTGCGTATCAAAAAGCCATTCTTGCATTTTGCTTTTTCCTCTGTGTATGAAGTATTATTGTAACGTATGTAGTAGACATGGGATAAATAATGTGTTTCATTTTTCAGTTAAAAAAACAATTTTAGTGATGTTTGCTAACATTTCTATTAGAAGATATCGCTAACCGATTTTGACTCGACTTAACTAATTAGGTCAAATTGTACTATTAGGTAAGGTATTTAGGCAAAATTTCCTCTGTATCAATTCCTTTATGGCCAGCAATTATGTTTGCTTAGTAAAGAGTAATGTGAGTGAAAGAGAGTAGTGTATTTGTTGTCTTAAGATCTTGAGAAGAACCACATCAAAAAGTGACACCACAAAAACACATTGCTGAGAATCCATTTTTGTCCATGGCAAAGAGCAGAATCCCTCTTGGCAATGGGATCATTGGCTCTGTTACCAAATGATACAATGGAGAGTGAAGTTGATGTGTTAACTTACAGTGAGTTTTTAGTTTTCATTGGTCCCAGCCAGAAGGAGTGGTCCTTGTCCATGCCAGTCAATCTTGATGGTGCCCCTTACAGAATGAATGGTACATGGCAGGACAATGGTTTGAGCAGGTTCTTACAGTATTGCAATTCACTATGAAGCAAAGGCTCAATTTTGTTGACAGATTTTGGCAGGTTTGTGATGTGATCGCAGCTTGGAAGGACAACATGTTTGCAGCAGTTACACTGGGATAGATAAGTTGCCTTGATGGATCCATGTTAACATGGATCAACAAGTATATGTGTCCTGGTTTCATCTTTTGGACCAGGAAGCCATGGTCATTTGGCAATGAATACCACACAATCACAGATGCACGTTCTTGAATTTTGTTAGAATTTGAAATTTTTGAAGGAAAAGAACAATCCCAAGAGATGCATCCTGAGTTTGATGAGATGTGGACACCTGTTGGTCTCTTTATTCGCTTGACCAAAATGATTTGATGCATTGGCAAGATTGTTGTGCTTAACAGTGGCTATTGTGTCCTACAAGGCATTGTTGAGCTGAAGAATTGGGGGGTATTTGCCTCTGTCCTTATCAAGAAGCACAGGTACTTTCCAAATATGTTTATGGTGAGACCATCAAAGATTACTTCATTAACAAGGAGGCTGGTGCAGTAGATTCAATGCATGGCTCCTTTAATGGAGTGAAAGTGTTCATTTTTTGCAATGAAGGAGCCAGACTATGTTGTGTTGTTGATGTTGACCTATGGAACATACGAGCAAACATGGGATGAGAAATTTAGACCATGGCATGCTGCTGGAAGACTGACCATGGTTTCATTCAAATACCCCCAAGTTCCAAGTTGTATACAATCACTACAAATATTGGCATTGTGTTGATGACAACAATGCTAAGAGAGCAACAAAAAGGATTCATGGAATGGCTCATTTGGGCTAAATGACTGACAAATGTTATTGTCCTTATGCCCAGATAGTTTAGTTACAAGGGGAAATTGCAAGGGAGAAAACTGTGGAAGACATTGCAGGGAATATGGCAACGTGAGACATTGCTGGGGGCATCCTTTCAGGAGGAAATTGAGGGAGACGTTGGGCGGAATAATGGAGACATGAGATATGGCAGGGTGGCAATGGAATGGGGCAAAATTATGGGAGGCATTGCAGGGGCAATGGTGCAGGGCAAAATTGTGCAATATGTTGGGGAGGGGGGGGCAAGAAAGGGGGGAAACAGGGGGAGATATTACATTTGTCAGGAGCAAGAGGTGTGGAGCGTTGTGATTGTCATATCTTTTTTGTGCAATTTCAATTCAAGACATACCACTAATAAAATTCTGTAAATATATTATTTATTTTATGACCACATATAGATAACATACTGATTTTTACAGGAAAAATTGCGTACTTTCATACAAATGAATTCTGTGTCAATGACCATGTATTTACAGTGTATCCAAGATACCTAAGCAGCATGACCAATATCTACAACAAAATGACTATTCACTTCAAACAAGACACAAAATTGTTTTTCTAGATCCAGTTTACAACAGGTATATATCAGAAAATCTGGTATGTGGTTGGTATTTGAATGTTCTGGTATGCAATAGGTACATGAAAGTCATTAAACTGTATTGGGATTTCGATCAGATCTTTTACCTTATTGGTGGAGGAGTCACAGCATGAAAGTAGGGGCTTCAATTCTTAATTGGAGCTTGACTTGAATTTAGAGCATTTTCGTCACTCATGGAACAATTTTTTGTTCTATGCTTACAAGAAATTGTTTGCACCACCCAACCCATGGTTGAAAATTATAACCGTAGGTTGAATGAAATCATTCATGGGTTGATTCTTTTTCAAAAATTCTTCGAATAATTGATTTTCTCCTGAAATCATTGGTTCGTTCCAAAGAGAGGGGAGCATCCATTCCCACTGTTTTTATGCACCATATTCCCTTACAACTCAGTTGCAATCTTTATTTCTTTTTCATGCAAAAATCTTGTCTTGTTTTCATCCCTCCCCTACCCCCCAAGACCTGTTGCACTAATTTTGCTGTAATTGCCATTCCCACATCCTCAAAGTTCTTTTAGGAACTAGTGACACTGCTGGTGTCATCTCAATGTCCCTTGACATAAAAATCTTTATTGTCATCCATCCCCTGAATATTGAATTGTAGAGAAATTCAACAGAAGAGGGAATGAGGAGACAAGAAGTGCACAGAGGGTTGGAAGGGGCAGTCCCAGAGTTGGAAAAATTGGTATGGAAAATTAGAAGTAGTGGGTCAGCATGGAAAGATGCTTTAGTCAAAGAAGTTGGGAACAAAAGTGGCTAGGGAGCATGAGGAGCAAAGGCAGGTGTTTGGGGCAAGCACCTCTTTACAATGAAAGATTAAAAATAAAAACAGAGGTGCCTAACAAAACAAAGAATGTTTTGTTGTAGAAATTTTTATTTCAAGAAATAATCAATTCTTGGAGATAAAATTAACATGATGTTGAGTACGGAAAATTAAGGATCAAATTGTTATTACAAAAAGTATTTGGAGATAATAATTTAATTTTTCATGTGAAAGATAATGCAAGATGATGTAGCAAAAAGTCTGGAAGTACAACTCAAATATATTTGCCAATAGTGAGAATAATGAACTTTTCAGGAATGATGATTAGAATATGCAGTGACTCAAGTGCATCTCAAATGAAGCAGAGAAGTGTCTAGTTCATCTTGGAAATAGCTGCTTTAGACTTGGTTGAGACATCTTTCGTTGCAGTGTAAAACGAGACAACATTGAACTGCAGAGGATGGCAATCAGAGTTAAACAACACAAGGCTATCTTTCATAAACAGTCTCAACAACAAGAATACAGGTTTTTTTCTTCAAGAACAAGGCAATATGATAAAACTCTGTCATGTATAATTGAAACATAACAATTCTCTGACATCAAGAAATGACAAAATAAGACAAACTTATCTTTCTACAATAAAAGTCTTTCTTCCTGTGTCCTCCAGTATGCATTTCAATTCAAAGTCATCAATTCTAACAGTACAATTGGAACCCCAAGTACCTATTTTGTTGTACTCTTTGCCCCCCTGGATATCCAAAATGATGGTTTTCCATTCTGTTCACTGAATCAACAATAAACCTAACACAGTTCATAACCGCTGTTGCAAACAAAAGGTTGTCATCAGATTACACCAAAAGATGATTAACATGTTACAAATCATATCAAATTTTCTCCCCCCTTTCATTTGTGGTGTTACCCAGATAGCCATGTCCAGACATAAGCAATAATGAGAGAAACCAAATATATAGATCTCTTTCAAATATGTTTGGATACATATTTGGGTATTGAAGCAATCAAAACTTGTGTATAATGAAAAAAGGCAAACACGCATTTAAGCTGTATGATCCATTTGATATAGTTTAAAATACGCCTAAAAATTATAGCAAGAATTTATATTATGTTCACTAGATCAATAAGATGGATGTTACGCAATTTTCAATGTGAGAGTCTCATATATCACAATGAAGATTTTTACACATGAAAAATGAGAAAGCATTGAAAAAGCTGCTATGATCAGAATGGACAACAAGTGATCCTTTTATTATCAGGCATTTTCTTGCATGTCAAATCAAAATTAGATGGTTGTATAACCATGCTTGATGAAAACAATTGCAACTAAAGTGAAAACTTATTACTATGAAACTTACTATTAATAAAATCATTACTACAGATTGAAGCATCATGCTTCTACAATATACCAACCTTATAATGACAGTTACCCTCAGCTTCAAAAAGATGTGTCAGGGATATGGTTATCACCAAAACTGGAAAATAACAATATAATGCCTGCTTTTATGTTGTTATCTTTATTCTATTGATTCATTTAAATTTGGCACTTCCACCAAACATACTCTTGTAGATACCCTCAGCTTCAAACAATCATCATAGAATTCAATATACTGTATCCATCATATCATAGAGTGTTAAAAATACAACAACAAAATGAGCCAACTGCTGTGATCTAGGAGAACAAATTCATGACCCTCGTTTTTGAATAAAGATTATAGATTAAAGAAATAACAACTTTCATACTAGTGTAAAACATCAAAATATTACAATAATCAACAGAACTCAACATTAGCAGCAAGCAAACTGCAGTGATAAAAAGATATGAAAGAGCAGATGGCTACAATTGGCATTGAAAGCAGGTCAGACATGTCAAGGAATCAATATAAAAACATTTTACATAACTTTTGACACAAAACCAACAACGATTGTTAGAAAAATTTTCTGCTACAGTCAGAGGTAGTGTACAAAACTAATGATAGTTAAAAGATGGAATGAAAAAAAGTTTTCAAACAACTTGTACAACAAAATTGTAAAAAAGTCGTACAATTATTGCAGGTGTACTCTTTGTTGCCACAAGCAATGCCACATTCAATCAATATGCTTATCAATTTGTGGTTGGTAGGGGTCAAGTAGATGACCAATAATCGTTATGAGATTTTTTACTCAAAAAATGAAAAGATGAAAAATGGAATAATGAAAAATGGAAAATAACTGGGATTCAAAAAAGCACAAAAAGATTGGAGGGATAAAGTGATTAATGCATTGCATGCAATACCTTCAATGCATTTGCACCACTTTTTTTGTGATTCCAGAATTATTTTTTTTGTTAAGATGTTGATCAGTTTGTTATTCTTAGTTGTTATGCACACTTAACAGGCTGGAATCGTTATTATATTGAAGATAGACCTATTTTTTAAAATTTGAAAATATTTGACCCATGTCTATGATATATTTTAGAGGTTTCCAACTATACCTGCTGTTGGAGATGCTTCATCTATTCCCATGATGCATGTCCAATGCAATGATCAATTTATGCATGACCATTGATTTTACCACATTACATTTTCGTCATGAAACTGAGTGATGATAGTTCTGCATTATGATCCTGTGCTGTTAAACTGTATGGAGAATGTGAAAAACATCTTGTGGTTAGAAGGAAATACATTAAGACATATGTGTGTTGTGTTATTTCTTCATTTGAAATGAATCACCTTCCTTTCAAAATCTTCCATATTGTTCCAATCCCACCCTCAGACTCAACTTTGTTATGATTGTTCAAAAATATTCATTAGTTCATTGTATTTGATTAGGCTTTTGCTTTCATTACCTATTTGAATTGGTTGCTCAATTAGCCATGCTTTCTTCTTTCAGCCTCTTGGTGCAGGAGGCTTTGACTCTTTCAACTCGTCATTTATCAAATATTGATTTGTTAGGGTGCTTACCATATCATTGTGTTTGGTGTGCTAGGATAACCCTGTCTTTTTTATGTGTCTATTGGAGCTCATGTAGGTAGTTTGAATGAGAGCAATAACCTCCTTGAATAGTTTCAAGTACAGGAATCCTGTGTTGTTGCATCTCTGGATATGTATCCATTTGGGTGAGTGGTATTTAAACTGTGTTGATGTTTAAATGGTTATATTGAGCGTAGAATCATTCCTTTAGGGTTGAAATCAAGATGATATTAGTAAGTCCCACTTAGTTACACCAAAACCATTGGGAGCCTGGACATCCCTTCTTTGTGGTCATGGTTACTAGCATTGGTATGAAACTTGAGGACTTTCTTGACCCCAGGGAGGAGTTTAGCAACCACTATTTGATCCTCTTTCATGAAGAGGTCATGATATAGAAAATTATTATTTAGTTTCCTCCCTTCCTGAAGAAGCTGCTGTCCAATAGATTCATTTCCATAAATTCCAAGGTGTCTGGATCCCTGCCCATTTGCATTAGTATTTCACCACATTGATCTTCAGCTAGTAGCTAACAGCATTGAGTCCAGTGCACCCCATCCACAATGTTCATATGGCCCTTTGACAATGGATATTACCATGTTGGTTCCTTGCTTATTTTCCATGAGGTCCTGTCCCAGGTGGAAGTCATTCACCTTTGTTAGTAGACTGGGGGTAATTTCCAGGTAATTTATATCTCCCTCCGAATATATATTCTCAACTAGTCCTTTGAGAGTTTGTGTTTGTAGGTTTTTCTCCATTCAGAATGAAGCTTGATTGTAGTTGTAACCACCTAATTTTCAGCTGCACATCAGTCTGAGGGCATCAGTGCATTGCTACTTTGTTTCTTGATGCAATCTGTTGTACAAGGAGTTCAATAATGCCCTGGAAGGAGAGACTTCCCTATTGTTCCCTGTGATATACCCAGCTTTGAGTAACTTTATTTTAGAATTATGAAAAGGTGGGTTTAGAACTAGACAAGGCGTTCAACGCACA
>JALLPE010000882.1:0-10874 GCA_036940025.1 Conticribra weissflogii | reverse complement strand
CTGACAAGCCAACGTCGGCTGTCACCAGCTCATCCGCCAAGAAGGCACTAGACATCCTCAAATCAAAAGAGAGTAAAATCGATAACGAACTCTTTTTGTACGAGTCACCAGGTGGTGGATGGGTGCCTTCCACCATTTACAAGTACGACGGACTCGAAAAAGGATTAAAGGTGATGATTACCAAAGGAGTTGCAGGAATGAAGTTTTATTTGGGCGACGATAGCAGCAACGGTCACAAGAAAGGCCTCGTCAATGTCGCCGCATTCTTGGCTCAGAGCATGAAGGAGACAATTAAATACGATGCATGCGACGAAAACTCGTGGGATCTTATTGACGGAAGATATCCACTCTCCAATGCTTGTGGGCAACTCGGTCAAAGTTATCAGGACTATCATTGTCCTCCGAACGAGAAACATATGGAATGTCCTGTTGACAAGAACATGGAAATAACTGCCGTGACACACGCAAAATGGTACGATTGACCTCCATTCCCTTTACTTTCAGTGGTGGTATTTTTTCTCTCACGATCGTTGCTCTCTTTTTCAGGTATGGTGCACCGGCACCGTTGTTCTGCCGCCCAAAGTCCGACAAAAATGACTTTACGGGAAGTTGGGATTACGGGTACATGTGTAATGACGCATGGGCTAATCCACCTCGTACATGCAGTGTTTACGAAGGACAAAAAGCTGGTGGTTTTGACAATTCGGAACCAGTCGCAAATGGGAGTGGACGAACAGACGTGGAAGGTTAGAATGTTTGTCACAAATATCGGCTTTGACTTTTCTTGAAAACATGTGTTTATTTATTTATCTTATTTCAATCATCATTGCATAGGCTGTTGTTGGTGGGGTAGAGGTGTAATTCAAACCACTGGTATATGGTAAGTTCCATTTCCTCTTCGTTGCTTGCTGTGTTAGTGAAATCGAAACACATTGACGGATCAATCGTATCTTTCCCAATAGCAACTTTGGAAAACTAAATTACTACCTGGGAAAAAGAGCGGCATCCGATGGAAGAGATGCAGCGTATCCTAAAATCGACTTTTGCAAGGTACGAAATTGTTGATATCGATTTTCGTGCTCCTCGGCATCCTTCCTGACCAATGATCTGATTACAATCATACTGTTTTCGCTTGTAAGGACCCTGAGATAATCTGTTCTAGCGAAGAATTCAAGGAATTGAAATGGATCGCAGGAATGTTTTACTGGTACGTCCAATCGTTTTGAAGTTGATTCTTCCATTGAAATGTTTTTGCACTCGTCTCCAATCCTTGCCAACTGCTTTTGTGCATGTGTCATACATTAGGATGGAAAGTGTGCAGAAATATGATGTGGATGGCTGGAATTATATGGAACGACTGGAAGAATTCGTCAATGGGGGTTTCTCCGATCCTAGTTTCATCAATGCCGTGAGCGGAATTGTAAATAGAGGTTGCCACAATCCAGTGAGTAGATGTGATTGCAACTTACTTGGTTCATGGATCTCCCGATCAATTTTAATGATCATCTAACAACGTTGTCGTTTATCCATCCAGCCGTGCGGCACAGGGACTGTCGATGGTGGTCTGGAACGATCAGAAAATTTCGAAAAAGCGCTTGTCACGTTTGGTCTCAAAGGTTAGGTTGCCATGAATAGCTATAGTTATTTTAGAATCATCGTTTGGAACTCGTCATAGAATTATGAGATTGACGTGTCTGTAATCTGCACAAATAATAAATTTAGAAGAAATACTTTAAGGTACACTTTTGTATAAAGGCTGCAAAAATTGATCGAATACAGTGTATTATTATCAAGAATCGGAGGAAGTCATTGGAGCAGAAACGATTGACCGTGACAGTAGTAGAGAATGGAACAGAAGAAGGTAGACGGCTCAGACACACATTCCATATGGATCCATCAACAGCGTCAACGGCATCTTTGTCGTCATCGAAGTCATCGTGCATTTCCAGACGTCACCTTCACTCTCACGAAAATCTTCGTCCTTCTCTCCCACGAATGGAAGCATAGCGTATTTGCCGACTAAAAAGGTCTGAAAGCATATCCTCCTTTGACGCCTCCCATTGTCTCATTTTCGTCATCGTCTTCTCCGACAAAACAAAGTTCCGGGTGATGGTAACCCCTTCCGCCGACTACGACCTTTCTGGTACGAGAGTCGTAAACGCGAGGGAATTGCGAATAGTGTGCCGCATGATGGTTTCATTCACATCGGTGGAATTCATTCCAGTCTTGCTCCTTTTCCCGGGCTCGTCACGATAGAGAGACGTAAACTTGGGCCCTTCTCGAATGGCAATGTTGACGGCCTTGGCGGTCCAAAACTCCGGAAGTTGAAAGAGATATACGCGGTTGGAGTCCAGCGAGGGCGTGGATGCCAACGGTCCGGCAAGACAGAAGAGGCACGACGATGATATGACGGGAGTGAGTGGGCAATCTCCAAGTTTTATTATACGATGGGCCGCGGGTGTATCTTCCTTCGGATATCCGAAACCCAACGAATTCGTCGTTTCTGCGACGTCGACTGTGCCTACTGCCATCTTCGCGCCCTCATCTTCTTCGCTGTCTTCCTCTCGAAAATGTTCACAGTCTACCGGTTTCGACCATCGCTTATCATCGTACAATCAACACCAGCCACGAATCTCTCCACATCATCCAAACCGTCCTCGTTCCCAAACTCCATTCGAATCGGTTCCGGCGGCTCCACATCCTAGATGATTTATGATCGCCGTGTTCCGACACGGGCTTTTGTCGTCAACGAGAAGGGGACGGAAGCTCATTCTCTTGAAATGCCCGCGATCAAGCTTGTTCCTCTTCACCATCACCCGGGCTGTCCCTCCCCATTGCGCCAACTACACCGGTTCCATCACACCATGGCAAAATTCCTTCACGAACAAAAAAATAGTGGACCGGAATCGCGGACGTTCTCTCTCCCAAGGCGCCCATGGGCATGTTTTCACTCCAGACACAAGAGGGTACGTACAAACAATTAAAACCCCAAAAAAGAGGATGGTATTGTAGTAGTAGTATAGTACAATGTAATACGGTACCTTCCCTTTTCAGGGAAGCAAAAGTAGTATGATACTATACTATCCATCTAATGTAAAACGTTACGTAGGATCTCCATGAGGAGACCTAAAATATATACTCATTGGAAAAGGAAATGCTTTACATATATAAGTATAACGAAGTAATCACATCATAACAACTTAGAAAATTACGTAATCACGGTCCTCCAGCACTCGACCCCCCACCATGGCGTCGTCACCATTGCCCTCTACGAGTCCACGAGCCGCTCCAGCATCGGGCTCCAACGACATCAACGAGGCGGGCAACAAAGGTTCCAATGAACACTCTGCAAAAGAAAATTCAGTGCGGCCATCTTCCCCGCTCATTCGAAGATTGCACCACCGACTGCGAGATCCCGACTTGGTCCCTCGCTTCGAAAATTCACGACAAACAAATCGCATCCACGCCGCGGATGCCTTCGCGGGATTGATTCGTCCGCGATGGATCCTAACGCTCTCGACCGAAGAGGGAAACAACTTCGAACAAGGTCCAAGATCGGCATCCGAGGGACGGACTGGCCGCGGCGATCCCGCAGAGCGACGTCAAAACAACATCCAAGACAACCGCGGGGGTCATTCCCACGGCACGCCGCATCCGGATGTTCGCAACAACGTCCCCTAAAGAAACTATCTCGATCTTCGAATGGAACAAATGAAAATGTTCGGCGACGATCAATGCCAATCTTGCCATGAGATTCTGCAAGACCTCATTCGAAGTTGCCCCAAAGGTGCGGGTGCGAGTGCGAGAGACGTTTCCAACCGCGAAAGCGAGATACGACTCAAAAGGGAAACGCAAATGATGCGAGCATTTCGGGATCGGATGGAAAAAGGATTGGCGGCTTGTCCTGATCACGGAGGTCTTCGGGCGGTGAACGAAGAATGGAAGGAATGGATGCAACGTCGTTCGGAGGATGATGACGACGGAGGTTCTTGCGACGCAGCCGTCGATGTGCATCCTCAGAGGTCGTCGACGCCACACGAAAAAAAGGATACCCATACCATTTCAGGTAATGATAACGGCATCGAACTGAGAAAAGGAGCGTTGGGGCGAGCAGACGCTGCCATGAGGGATGTGCTTGCCGAGCGTGCGTTTTTGATGGATCGCAACGGAAATAATGGCGAAGTTGTGGGTGGGTATACATTGGTGCCTTCCCAAAATAATGATAGCACGGCAGAAATAAATACAAAGGATTCAGATGGGGAAGTTGAAAACGAACGACGAGGAGGCAGAAGGGACCGAAGAACTAGGCGCAAACGAGAAAATAAACGTAAAAGCAGCAGAGAAAAATCTCGCAAGAAGAAAAGCAAGCGTTCGAGAAAATACTACGCTGACGATTCTTCCAATAATAGCAGCGACGAGGCGAGCCATGGTACCAGCAGTAAAAGCGACATTAATAGTGAAGAAAGCGATGACGACAGCCGCGGAGAACGACGAAAACGGAGATATAGTCATAAGCGCCGTAGTCAAAGCAGTCGCAGTCGCAGCCGCAGCCGCAGGAAGTATCACAGAAGTCACGAAAAGCGCAAAAAAGAAAAGAAGCATCGGAGGCACTCTTCCGGTGAGCGACGTGACAATCCACGACAAGACAATAACAATCTCAAAGATAACGGAAAAAACGAAAAAGAAACAAAGAATGAAACGAATCACAACAATGAAAATGCGTGAGATGATGCACACGCGTCACGCTTCAATAGTGCCTCAGTATTGTCTTTGGGTCGTAGCAGAGGTAAGCAAGTGTAGTAGTTGCTTGGTAAGATACAAATTATACTCTGCATGTCTCTGTGAAAATTCACTACCGTCATTTTTTCATTGTTGCACATTGTGCATACTGTTCTTCACGATTTTCTTTATTTCGCGACAATGACCCCACGCTCATGAGACTGATTCTGGTGTCAATTATTGGTGAATGTCTTTGAGAAAAAATAAATCGTGTGGAAGTGCGACTGCTATTTTTTCTTTGTACTGATCAATAATGATTAAATGCAGCTGGGAAATTTCGCAAATCATTGGTTCGGACCTAAAACAACAAACACGAGCACCAAGATTCAAAGAATCGAAGGGGGGGAGACCACTACCATGATGTTTTGCGCACTGTTTCCAAACTTTGTTGTAAAGACCATAAAGAATCTCTCAATTTTATTGTTCATGTATCGGGACACTTTCCGGAGTGTCCAGTGCCCTTGATCGCTCATCAAACCCATGCATTGAAGTGAAGCTTTGGGCCTTGTTATTGTGGTACTTTTGATGCACTGTTGATCTTTAACTGATCGTCACTGTATCATGAAAAATGGTCAAACCCCCCAAACCAAAGATGCAAATTTCATCACTGATGAGAAATATGTTTCATTTAGAGTCATATGTTGTAGGGTTGATATCATGAAAAATCTATTGCATAATTCATCCTTACACAAGTAGTAGCTAATGACACGGATACGTGGGAGGGATTGCTTTTTATGCATACATTACGGCCTTTCATCAATGTCCACACATTAATTTTCTATTGTAAAGTTGATCAATTCCATACCAAGTTTTTATTTAATACTTCTCCTTACTCTTATTATTACTAGTAAACTTGTCATGATGGGTTGCCAGTATAACTTTTTGCCAAGAATAATATAATTATTGTGTATACCATATGGATGATAGAGCCAAATAGAAAAATCATGAAGTTAGAAATGTTATGTTTAGATTTTTGCAAATTATTTAAAACGGGTCTCTGTTGTTTCTATCACTTGCACAAAGATATGATGCATAAGTTTTTGAGCATTGAGCAAGAGTAAAGTAAATTCAATACATTTCCATTTGCCCTTCACCTAACATTTCAATTTCAAAGCTTTTTCCTTAGCAGAATTGTTTGTATGAACAAGTAGAACCTTGTTTTGTCAGACCAAGTTTTGTATGGTACAAAATAGACCCTGCAACCAAATGTTAAGCACTTTTGTATGGTTTTGTGGAACCAGCCACATGTCATCATCTGCAGTGCACCATAGGATGGCTTGTTAAATGATGCATCCTTGACACTGCCCCCATTTTTCCAGTCAGCGCCACTTGGCCACAAAATCTTGATTGGTATTTGTTGAATGAAACTGAGCAAGAGGAATGGGTCTATACCAATAATTTGCGTACAAGATGAACCTTGTTAATTACAAAATTCAGCTTCAGTCACTAAACACTGACTATCACAATGGTGGATTCTTCAGAAAGTGTTTCACTTCCTAAGAAAACTTCAAACCAAAGTAGAACTGCTGTAATTGCACAGCAAACCACAAAAGTATTTGTCATATGTTTGAAAAGCATTATTGAATTGTATTGTACATATGACTCTGCTTCCCACAATATTTGATTGTACATTTCTTTCTCCCACATTCCATGCACTAAAGCAACAATTAATTATTTCCAGAAAATTATAATGTATTTTCCTCATCAGGTCAACCCAAAGGCCATATTTTTCCAAAATGATTACTTGGTATGATAGCTAGTTGAGTGGGCTTCCATGATTATTAGATTGTAAAGAATGCATGTTTGATTCAATGATTGTCTGCTTGATGGCATTTACCAGATTTGAGGGGATCTTTAAATTCTTCACTGTCAGGAATAGGTGCCAGAATGGTTATTTTGATCTTGTTTTCATCATAGTGAAAGGGTATATGGGTTCAACTCATTTTGTTGTCATATTTGTTGGTATATTTGACAACCTAGTTTCAATTAATAGCAAAGAATATACCTCAAAAACTCCTTTTATCCAAGCATTGTTGACAATTTTGTTTCATGGACAGCAAAACGTGCCCCATATTATTCTGGACAATTCTTTTTTGTGGATTCCAGCATTGAAATTTTGTTTCAAATTCTAAATTTTGAAATTGCAAACAATTATATTGCTTCCAAATAAGAAAAAATGCAACAAAACAACATCCTTTCTCTCTGTAACTCTCATTTGCAACACATCACAGGTAGAAGGGAACAAGTTTTATGGCCTGAACTAGGTTCACCAGGTTGGGAAGTTTATGATCCAGACAATCATGATTAGTGTTTTCAGATAGGATCACAAATTTGGAAACTTTTTACTTTGCAACACTACTAATATTATCATACTAGGTACATTCTACTATCAACACTTTTACTTACACTATATTTGTCAGAAAACGTAGATTTTTATGTCTTTTCTTGACTTAGATTGACACTTATTTTTGCAATGTTGGTTGGATATTTTGTGACATGTCAAAAAATGTCTGTGCTTTGGAGTTTGAAGCAATATGACACACAAGACCATTTCCAATTAAGTTTTCAGGGGATCCATAAAGAAATTCAATTTCATTAACATGAAGAGATTTATAATTGGCGCTTTGGTTGACTGTGATAGCCATTTCAAATTGCAACTTCCCCATTGTTTCTCATGGGAATTCTGGTTGCAGATGATAAATCCAGAAATTGATGAATAAGTAAAAATTTGCCCCAAACACAGTAAAAAAACAGGGTGATTTGAATTTCTTGTGAAAATGCAAGAGCCTGTACAAAATGTGTTGTATTTGGCAATCACCTTGCATTGTCTGGTGGCTTTACATACCAATCAGAGATTTCTTTCATTTGTAGGATTGTTTGACTCAAGGCAACCAAAACAATCTGTGCAAAAATTTCCAACAGTCTTGATATCAAGGAATCAAAAGAGTCCTTTCCTTCAGGTACTTGTTTTATGCAATAGACTTGCCCATTGGAATGGGTCAGAAAATCTGATTTTCATCATTCTATTCCTAAGAAAAGATTGATCCAATGAATTTTCATTAGATTCATTTTGCACCACAATTTAACCAGCAATTCACATTTCACATGTATTTGACCTGATCAGGTGTAGGTCTTGGTGCCAAATCAATGGATATATTGACAGAAGAGTACTTGTATAGAGACCTTAAGGATGATCAGTTTTCAATTGACTGAAATAAAGGAACCACGACCATTGACCAGATATGATGCCCTGCTCAGCTGTAAAGCATTGTATCATTGAGGAGATTAGCAAAATTTTGCACCTTCTTGTTCATTGTTGTTTCTCTGGAGATGTAGTATTCTTTGAAAGTATCTTGAAAGGAAAGAGATGGCAGGATATATGACATGTGCAGTGTTTTGAAATGTTAGTTGTCAGTGTGTTGTTCTCAAGTTGTCATGGGTCACAGCATGTGCCAACTTTGAACCTAATCAGTTTGATCTTAGCAGTCACAGCTGGGAAATCATTGATATTAGGACCCAGGTATATCATGATTACTATCAAATCTTAAGTAAAAGAGATGGTTGTATCATCCAATCTTACATAACTGGCTAATGTTGGAAGTCTTGGTGGCCATTACTGTTTCAAAGTCTTCCTTGTCTAGTTTGAATATTGCGTGACTATGTGTGAGAACAAATAAGCCATGTTCTCCAAGAATTCATTCTTAAGACTGCATGGGATATTGTTTAGGAGGAATTTCTCACCAGCACCCATGTTGTTTTCCTTGACCTCCCATTTGGATGCTTTCTGCAAGTGGAGTGTATTTCTGTTGCATCTTTTCACAGTCAGCATCTAGCATCTCTAAGTTTTTGGTAGAACTACTTAATGTCTGTTCCTTAGAGCCATCCATGACTTTCATGGGAGGAAATCCATCATATTGAAACATGACAGACAAAGATTCATGAGTTTGTCTTAATGGGGTAGAACCGGAGATCTGGGGATGTTTGTTGCCTTGATATGACTGTATGCTAGCAAACATAGCATCCTTATAAAAGTGTGACATGACCATCATGTCTAAGCATGCAATTGTTGGTGCAAAATGAGTACACCAAGGTAGGATTTGAAATGTTCCTCATGCTATGTTGTATAGTGCACTGTGCTGTCCAAATAATTTTGCACAAGGATATATCCCAATGATGGGCAAGCATAGTGGAGTCAACATTTGGCTTGCATATTGGATAGATAATCCCGGTTGTGCTAACTGCAGTCAGGAAATTGGTCATCATGTTTTGTTCTAGGACAATAGCAAAGCTGCTATTGTCAGAAACATGTTATGTTAATTGATGTCTAATCAGCAAATTGTTGAGATTGAAAAACTCTGGTCGGTCAAACTCTGATCAATTATCCCTCTGACATGATTGGCCATGCTCTACTCCTTCATGGAGATGAAGATGGTTCAATGGTCCTACATTGGACTTTCAAGGATGTGATGGTACTGAGGAATTGATTATTTTTATTTGGTAATACCAGGGGTTCTTTCTTTACAGTAATGGTAACACTTTCTAAGGATAGGGGCATTGTGAGAGGTAGGCTGTGGTCCTCTGGGTCATGCAGACAAAGTGCAAGGCATTCATACCACTGGATAAGGAGAAAGAAACTTTGAACATTGTTTACCAAGGTGTAATGTTTACAGTATTGTGTTTGACAGGGAAGAATGTTGGTCATACTGTCAATCTTAATAGCTTGGTTGATCACGAGGATCGCAATTGAGTGAGACTGTATGTCCTTGTAAACAAAGGATATTCCAAGTGGAGACATGCTTAGGCCTAGCTGCCTGGTCAAAAACATTAATACAATCAAAATGTTTGTGGTTATGAACTACAAGGCAGTGAGAGCTAACTACAAATGCATCCATGTGTGAGTCCATTTCAATTAATGTCCAACTATGCCTGTTGTATTGACTGTGGGTATACTTAGTAGTACAGACCAGTACAAGTATCTATAGTTCCCATTATAAATAAATAAGTTGCCCCTGGCACTATCTGGCCTGTCCCTTCTTGCAGTATTTGCCAATTTTGTTCAAATAGGGTTTGTCCTCTTTGTTGCAATCTTGAGGGCTTCCCTTCTTCCATCCATCAAGTTGTCAGAGTTGGAGAGATAAATGTAATGCTTAATCATTGCAGCAATAATCTGTTTGTTTTGTGAAGTCAATGTGACAAGATATTCCTGTTGTGTGTGCACTACAGATTCAAGAAAATGGACTTGTTTATGGGGGTCCAGCCCTTTTTGTTGAAGGTTGCAGCAGGATTTTATCCCTCTTGGTAATTGCTTTTTGCAATCTTGCCAATTCCACTTCTTCTGGTTGGCCAAGAGGTACTTATACACATTCCTAGTGTTTTAACTGCAGGGAGGAGGTGATCTGTTCCATCCTTGTTACTAAGGTGGATACCATCAACCTCAGTTGATGGTATAGCGATGTGGAATTTCTTTGTTCTTAATTGCAAGGGACCTCTGCAACATAGAAAAGAGATACAATGATCACTTCTTGCAGTCTGTGCTGGTACACACTCAGACTTCCAGATATGAAGAGCAGTTTTGAGGAAGTGTTTTTTGACATCACCCAGAAAGAGGCAGACACAATCAATGCAATTGATAGTGTATTTATCCCTTTTGACAAAGGCAATCTTGTGGTAAATCTTTTCATGGCAAGAAATGGAGGTCTAAACTTTTCTCATCTTGCATAAGATTTGCAATTGAATGAACATGGTAATCAAATAGCATGGCATTGGTTGGAAGCCAGACCAAGATACAGATCATTAATTTTTACATGGCCATGATAAAATTGCAGGTCTTGTGCAATTTGTTTATCCATGTCTCAGCAAAAGTCATGGCTAATATTATTTCAAGCTAGGTGTAACACATGGTCAAATCTAGATGATTCTAATGAGACCACAGCTCACCTTAACATTTGAGCAAATCAGCATTGACTCCCACATTATATGAGGGTGCTGATTAATGGGAATGTATGGACTCTGTTTCTACATCAGATCATCATTGCTATTGGCTATTGGCTATTGGCTATTGGCTATTGGCTATTGGCTATTGGCTATTGGCTATT
>JALLPE010000881.1:0-14141 GCA_036940025.1 Conticribra weissflogii | reverse complement strand
ATTTTTGGTATTTATTTATTAACATGAACTCCCTGGTTCTGCAATGAATTTGTCAATCCTATTATCTAGTATTACACATTAAAATGTGCGTCCGAACATGACATCTAGAATATTACATAACCACACACCACCACCGACGATCGCAAGAAGTATTGTACTATGATAATTCGCATGAGGTTTATTCGATGGCATAATTTCGTTATTGGGGCTCTAAAGAAAAATTGATGTTGTCATCCATCCACTCGGCACCACTCGATCGAGAAAGTCCCATACAAACTGTTGAACGAAATTCGGCACGAACCGAAGCTGCCTGTGGCGAGTGCACGGATTAGAATATAATATCATAGGTACTGTCATTCGGTTGTTTCGAATAAAATAATGTATCATATTACAGTGTTTCATTTTGTTGATGATGTATGGAGAAATGTTGGAAGGAAGCATCGCAACAGAAATTTTTTTTTTATGTTTTATCGCGAAGAGTTCAGAGCGTTCAATCAACAACATCTCAAGACACAATTTCTTTAGAACACGGCATCGTAGAGTTCGCACGTACAATACTATCAAAATTCAAATTACCGCAGGCACTCTAGGTAGATCTGAAAATCTACGAAAAGTAGAGTATTCCGAGTATTGTATTGTTTACCGTAACAATTTCGAATCGCCATCCAGAACGAGCAGTCCCGGAACCTCATCTTCCGACTTAGCAGAGTGGAAAAAGTGAGTGGAAACTTCAATGACGAGGTTTTTATCTGCATTGGAATTTCATAAAATGACGTCAGCTTGTCCCAAAATGAGAACTATAGGATAAGAGGTATCAAATCTACTTTATTTTTTCTTCGTACGAAGAGTATTTTACTTTAATTTGGTCATTTTAGGAATGCACAGAAGGACAGAAGATGGGATGAATTGCATATATACTCATTCCTTGATACATCAGTGAATGAGTGATATTTTCTTTAGTGTCCATAATACGATACTTATTGGACTGTTAACAATACATACGAAGATTTTTAGCAATAAAACGATCAAACCAAACTGCTTGGGTTTCTGGTCCTATTTATTTGCTATTTATTCTAAATAATGTAGGTGTATTGTCACTTATCGTTGGATCTTAAAAAAATATGGTATGAATTTTCATACCCTCATGTACGATACCACAATGCTCTGGTGAAGATTAAAATTTATCTTTCGATCCCTTCCCTTTCTTACATCGTAAGTTGTTTATGGGACCTAAAAATAAATTAAGAATAATAAATCACCTGCCATTCTTGAATATTTTTATGATTAAATCCTTCATGTGATATCGTCGAAGCTTTGTAACAAAATCCACTGTCGTAGAACATGCTATCGAAGCTTTTTTGACAGCTTTTTCTCTTTCTAATAGATCTTTTGAGTAAATATTTGGTTGTTGAATGAAGACAGCTTTTAACTGAAAAGCCTATATGGTTGTAAAAAAACTGAGTCCTTGCATATAGAATGGTTATAACAAGAAGATTAAGTCTACAGAGAAATAACTAATTTGAGGCATTTAGGAATTAGGAAGAGTAAATATAAATGAGTCAACTCTTATTGTAAATAGTAACTACCCTCTTGTCTTAGAGTTCAGGTTTTACTCAAACTTAAAATCAACGCAAAAACATACAAACACATGAGCATTTCCTCCCTGATCCCAAACCTCTCCCCTAAAACAACATCTCCTCTCAAATTGCCCAACTCCCCAGTCTAACTACTCATGCTGCTAAAGAGACTATCAGATGAGTCTACAACATCCTGAAAAAAAAAGACCATGGCATTGATGTTGCAATGTTTTCATTTTCATGTCATTAAATTTTTGTAAAGGCTTTCATGATTTGCATCTTCTTTGTGAAGAGGATGGAAACAAATATGATAACTAGTAATAGCCACACAATGGTAAAAATTTTGTCATACCATATTTCAACCCATCTATATTTTGAGGAAATGACCCAAATTCTATTGCTTACAATTGATGCATTCCAACTTTCATCCTCAATTGGTAGCAATTTGTCATGATGTTTTATCATTGCTTGCACATTTTGTAGAGCATATTGGTATCCCAAGTACACAAGAACTTTCCATTTTTCTGGAAATTTCATAGACAGAAGACTGTAACAAATTCATAATCTTTGCCATGTTAATTAGTGCTTTGTTGTGAAAGTGAATGAAAAATGATTAGGTCAGAGGTTCTTCCTAATTTATTTTCTGTAATGTTGATTGCATGGTCAGTTGGGGCAACAATAATTTGTTTTTATAGTCATGCAACTTGTGCCTTCCACTGAAGTAAAGTTTCCTCTTGAGCAAATTTATTAAGGGACAATTTCCATGCTGAAAAATCACTTCAATTGTGTAAAGGAGACAGGGAAAGCTCTTGAATTGGTTCATTGAAAGAGCGGAGTAACAATGGGAGTAACAATGGATGATGTAATTTTGACATAGAAGGGGACTCAAGATGTCAACCCCATTGTAAGAACCCTCCAAGTGTTGTATCTTTCATTTCTAAAACCTCACCTAATGAATCTCAAATAATTACTTCTTTTAGGATGCACAGGCTAATAAAAAGAAAGTCTTTTGGTACTACTTCTGTTTTTTGCCTTACCCAAAAGTCAACTTCCGGTTGAGAACTGAAGGGTAATGATGTCACAAGCATTGAATTTTGTTGTGATTAAAATTGGACATTGACATCAACATTTCTAATTCTCCATATGCATAGAAACAACGAAAATATGTGATGCTGAATCATTCTCAAACTCTGCCTCCTCATCAATGATATCTCTTGGTATTCCAGCCAGTTTTAGTTGTGCTAGCACTTTCAAATCATGTGAAACCTTTGCAGAGGAACCAGATGATGTTTTAGTTTCCTGGGAGGTTGTGGGTGTACTTTAATTTTGCTCTTTATATTAATGACTCAACAATTATACAATTGATCTGTCCTCATCAGATTGACTATCATATGTGAGAGTAGATTACAGCAGTGTCAATAAGCCAGATGTTATTTTTTTACATTGTCTTTCACAGAAGATTCTTTTTTGACACTGAACAACATGCAGCTACATTTTCCACAACTTTATGCCCCTATAAGTTAATTACTGTGATGGCGTTCTTATGAATAGTATGAGTACTCCCCTCAAGAAAGAAAAGTAGTTTTATTTACTTTGCAATTTCTTGATATGAATCATCACCCCCTTTTGATGACACTTTCCATTGTTAATAATCAAAAATCTTTTTGGAATTGAGATTGCAAAGTACAGAACTCCCATTTGCAGCATAATATCCCTTGGCCAGATCATTTTGAGAAGAATGGATTGTACATGTATGAATTGCAATAAAACAGGTGATGATTTATGTTTAACCTAAGCTCAACTACAGCCAATCAAAATTCATTGATTGATCACAAAAACTAAAAACCAAAGGTTCACTTTTCATTGGCACATTATATGATCATGATGATTGAGACTATGGTCAATTGGCAGCATCCTAAGAAGGACACCCCTAATGCTGTTAGTGTGCCAGTTCAACCCCCCTCCAGTGTAGTGAATTAAATTAATTTTTTATTAATATTACAATGCTGCTGGCAAAATATTATATCTCTTGTAATGATACTAGGAGTGATCAACTCAATGGAATCAATGTCTTTGTTTGAATTGAACTTCTGGATGGGCCCCAGAAAGTTTCATGCCTATATTTAGGGCCAGGCCGTTTCTATCTGTACAAACAGATTTTTGAGAGACACCTCATATGTGTACCTTTAAGGATACCAAAACTTATAGTACCCAAATAAAACCCTTTTTCACATATTATATCCTTGGGACCGTAATGAATAATTGATACCAACAGGCTTGCCACCTCACCGCCCAAAGCCCGAGGCAGTGAAAGCTTTTGAGCATAATATATTGTACCTCTATTCAACATCTGGTGACATCTCATCTTAAAAGTAATATATAGAAATATTTAACAATTTTCCATTTTTACCATGATCTACTACTAATAAATTATGATTATTTTTGTGAAGCAGTCGACAAGTGCAATATAATCCTAAACTGATCCCCTAAATACTGCGTGCGTTATTATTATTTATTGAGAGGAGTTTTTGTAATTTTACCATGACATATTGTTCAAGACATCACATAAAGTGAGTTGGTTGTTATCATTACCTCAGCTATTTTATTACAGGTTATTGAACCTCAATTCGAAAACTGCTGACATTTCGTAATTTTAGAAAATATTGGATTATTGTATGATGTTCCATCATTGTCATAATTTCTACTATTTTATTATATTTTTCGTATAGCAGACACAAAATTGTAATAATCCTAAACACGCTCAATGTACTCTCCCTTCTCCGTATCAACCTTAATACTCGATCCCTGCTCCACAAACCCAGGAACACTGATAGTAGCACCGCAACTCAACTTGGCCGGCTTGGTGTATCCCTGAGCGGTATTTCCCTTGACATTGGGTTCGGTCTCGACGACCTCGAAGACGAAGGGGCTGGGAACGCGAACTTCGATGACTTCGCCTTTGAAGAAGATGAGGTCGCACTCCATACCTTCGGAGATCCATTTCTTTTGGTCTTCGATGATTTTCGATTCGACCATGATTTCTTCGAATGATTCGGAGTCCATGAAGAAGTAGTTTCCGGCCTGTTGATGTCGTTGGTCGTTGGTGAGTGACGGATGGAGAAAGAGTAAGAATGGAACGTTTTAGCAATGGCAGGAAAAAAAGAGGTTGTTGAGCTAAGAAAACATGATGTTTTCGATGCACAGTGTGACCATCGAAACATGACAACTCCGATGAGACAAAGGTGTATTCGTAGAAGACTATCGCGAATCCAATCTTGGGCAAAGTGAAACCCGGCAGTGTCCAGCGAACAATTTTAGTAACTTTCGAAAAACATTGCACGGATTTTACGGTCGATGCAGTGGCCTTTACCGAGAAAATTATATAATTCTCGGTAATTGAGTTGTGCGTGTGTATGCGCCATGATCCATGCCAGCGCCGACAGCTCAACCACAATTTTTTTGTGCCCTTTACCATCTGCTCCTCGCCGATGCAATCCCGACGTCACCGCGCGACAACCAAAAGAAGGAGATACGATAATAAAAACCTCCGGAAGTTCCCATCCCGATCTCATCTCTGAAAGACTCGGTGCAATGATCCAACCTCGGTCCGATGCCCATCCCCAAACCGAAAAAACCAACGATCACGACACAAATCACAGAAACTCCAAACAACACAATAAAAATAATGATAAAATCAATCATCGTCCATTCCCCATAATTCGTCTTACATCGTCCTCGTACGTATACTGACTGGGCTTCCTCAAAATCTCCGCCGTCTCGAATTTCTCCCCGCTTCTGTAAGTGTTCTCGATGGTCGTCCCCCTCTTCAAATTCTTAAACTTGATCGTCGTCTTGGCCGCTCCGCGGGCCTGTTTCATGATGCTGAAGGAGAGGACCTTGTAGGGTTCTCCGTCGGGGAGTTCGATGGTGAGTCCGTTTTTGATGTCGGAGGTGTCGACTGCCACGGGGAGGGCGGTGGTGAGGGCGCGGGGGTGGTGGTTTGTGTGCGTGGAGGTGGGGGCGAAGGAGTCGGAGGTGGCGAGGAGGGTGGTTAGGAGGATGGTCCGGAGGGAAGACATGGTTGTTGATTTTGGGAGCAGGTAGCACTTGGGAATTATTTAAATAAGGGGGGAGAGAAGTGGGCGGAGACACGGTGCCAGTTGTTAATACCTAGATATTATATTATTGTGACTGCAATCATCAGTGGCAATGAAATAGATGACGCGTTGCAAAATCGTTATTCATTGCAGAAAGAAGAACAAGAATCATTTTTTTTCTCTCTCCGCTGAGTTTGGGTGTATGTTTTGAGGTGTCTTGGCAAGGAACACGAGATAGGATCAAAGATTCGTCGCGGAAGGAACTTTTTCTGTGGTGCAAAAACGAGAGGATGGAGCGATGACGGATGCGGCTGCACCCGTGTCTTTGTTATATGTCTGACTGTCGGCTACCGATGTTCGTCCGCTTGCGTCAGTCATCATGTGACGAGTTCCCACGTGCAAAAAAATCCGACTCCTTCTTGCCTCCTGACTGCCGTCTGGCCGGCTATCGTATTAGGCAATTACTTTGGCGATTGATTGGCGATGATAGTCTGCTGTCGTAGAAAAAATCCGACAGCTCAATTCAAATGTAGGCCGCTTCAAACAGACATGTTATATCTAGCCATTAGTACGCGTTAAGAATGAGGCCTTTTCATTTTTATTGAACCAATCCATTGCATGACTCCATAACGCCATGATTTTTTTGTATAACTTGTATGATATAATAATATATCATCAACAACAAAATAACCTTCATGATCAAGGCGGCACAAATAATAATGGGGCAATGACATAATATTATCATCCATCGCCACTCTGAGTTGTTCGCGTAATTTGATCATCACCGTCGATCCCGTCTCTCCTTTTCATCGTCACCTCGTCCGGGAGGCTGCCAGCTTAAAAAGCCACGCCATTGAAACTGGGGTTGACACACTTATTTTATCAATCAATATTAGTACTACTTCTTGTCCCACCTCCTCGGTTCTTTCGCACATCCTCATCGGGGTTTGCAAATCGACGACGATAGAAGGGAGGAAGGCAAACTGAGACAGCAACTACCGGCGCACGCCAACATCCATCGATCGCAAGAAGAAGGACATCATATTATATCATAACCAACGACGATTAGGACGACGACGACATGGTAGACACAGCCGAAAGAGCCCGCGCCAAAGCCGAAGCGCGCAGACGACGCATCCTCGCCAAAGCCGACCAGAGACTCGACGTGGTGTCCGGTCTGGCTCCCGTCGACACTGTCAAGTGCGATGCTGATGCCGATGCCGGGGAAGTGGTGGCCAGTCCATCTGGGGACAATGTGACCGAGGACCTTACGGCTCCAAAGGAAGAAGGGAACGACGTCTCCAACGACGATGAGGCTGGGACGTCGGAAGGCGGAGAGAAGGAATCTTTTGCGTCCTCTTTGCTGACGGCACCAGCGGCAGGAGGAGGAGGAGGAGGCGCCGGAGCCCGTCGCATGGCCGCCATGAGAAGACGTCGCTATCAGCAAATGGCCCACAAGGCCAAGGAGGAAGACGATTCGGCCGCCGCCGTCGCCACCGCGGAATGCGGACCCGAAACTGCGGTCGTCGCGTCCAATGGCGAGAAGGGGACGGAGGAAGGAGCAACTGCTGCAGTGGCCGCGGACGAACGCGATGAGAAAAACGAAGTGGCCCAGGGAGAGGATGATTCCAAAACCGACAAACATAAACAAAACGAAGGTCCTACTGAGAATGCGAATGCGACTGCCAATCAAGAAACGCCGCCTGGCGAACACGTCATTATCACCAACACGACCAATATCCAAACCACTACCGCGACCGAAGAAAACGAAGGAGAAGAAAAGGAAGGAGAAGAAGAAGAAGAAGACGAGTCCCCCACCAACAAACCCAAGAAATACATGGGAGTCGCCCGAATGCGCCGAAAAATGCTCAAGGAACAAAAGGCCCAACGCCTCAAACAGCTCCAAGACGAAGGCATCGCCTCCGCCGACATGCGCGGCGTCGATGCCGCCGCCGAAATCGTCACCATGGGTGTGACCGCCTCCATGATTCGTCAGGGGTCGATGAACGTGGATGGGGATGGAATGAGTTCCATGGGGGGATTGGACGGGGCGGTCGATTTGACCGAGCAGAGTCTGGCGACGAAGAAGGGACGATGGAGTAGGAAGTGGTGGTACAGGCTGTTTTTCCCGCCGTTGCACTTGGTGCCGAGGTTGGTGACGTTGGGATTGTTGTTGCTGGCCGGGTTGGATATGGGGTGGAGCGTTCACCAGCGGAATGGCTTAGATGGGATGCGGAACTTGGGTGCGGATGGCAGTGGCAGTTCCTCGATAGGACGCGTGGAAAAGTCACTCACCAAACCTTGGGAATACGGCATGGGCGGAAAAATCGCCTACATGGCCGGAAGGATGCCTTCGGCTCCCCCCACCGCGTTGCCAACTTCCTTCGAAGAAGGAGGATATTGTTCATTCGGCGACAATCACGAGGAGTGTCATGATGTCCATCGCCGCGACGAAGAAGAGCACGAATTCACGAACAAGCGAGGAAGCAAAAGCAAGATTCACAAAAAGGTGTTTTCCATGGAAGACGAATTCGATTCCTCTCGCGGTTCCACCATCTCCACCTCCGATAGCACCATTTCCACCGACAAACCCGGAGGCAGCGGCAAGACCAAGACCCGTCCACATGGCGTGATGGCGTCCCACGACGATTCAGAATTCGACGACGACACGCTCTCCACCATCACCACCGACGACGAACCGATCATCGACCCGCTCTTCCAAGTGGACTTCGACCAACTCCTCCGCAATGCACAACTGCCCTTTCCCCTCGACGCGGCAGCCCGTCTCGCCATTGGATTTCATCGCACATGGGTCTACTACCTCTGGACGCTGCCACTCTCCACCATCCACTCCGCGATTCATTTCCCCAAACGATTCTTTCGTGGATGGATACGAGATCCTCCAATCGTATTCCTGATATGTATGGCGGTGCGTTTCGTCAATTGGGTATTGATCGGAAGCGGCTCGTTCGATGGAGGAGGAAAGGACGATGGATCTGCCGGGGGAGGGGCCGGAAAATCAGACAACGGACCGAAAAATTTGGATATGTTGGGAAAATTGACGGATTATGCCAAGAATTACCTGGGAGAGACATTTCCCAAGTCTAAGTTGGTACTTGGAACTTTGATGGGGGTGATGAAAGTGGATATGTATGTGGTGTTTTTCGGGATGTTGGTAGGGTTGGTGTCTCCGCTGGTGGTGGAGGAGCATGGAGGGGTTGGTTTATGGCTGTATGATATGAAGGCCCGTTTGGGATTGGAAGGAAAGGTTTTGGGCGAAGGGGAACTCTAATGGACCAATGAAATGGAGAGGACGAACGAACATCAAAAGAGGCAATGGTGGCTATAGGGAGATTGAGGACAAGCATATTTAATAATTGAGTCGTCTTTATTACCATTGCTATATTAATGCAAATTTTGATTTCGTAATCAACATGGATATGGACAAAAATTACTTATTGAGCGGCGCGTGTACCATTGTTAGACACAAACTCGAAATGTGACAACACTGAAATGCCCATTGCTAAATCACTGGAACAACTTCGTTACATCCTTCACTGATTGGATCGTTTTCAGTTGCACTGCTCCTCAAGATTTTTCATTTCATTTTTCTTGATCGAATCTTTAATCTCTGCCAATTGATCCGTAACTATATTGTGCATGGCTGAATTTGATGCCATTGCCAACCACACCATCAATTCTCTCCTCTCTTTGTATAATGCCTCAATCAAACCACATAGTTCCAATCTCTCCATTGACCTCCCATGTTGTTTAATACTCTGATTCCGATGTTCTAATTCAGTCAATGCAGGTGTCAATTTTGCCTTTTTTGTTGCAAAATGTTCTTCATTTTGGCTCTGCATATTGATGATGCGCAGAATGCCAGCCGCTCCGTTGTTTTTGGAAACAGAGTCATCCAATCTCTGCATTGACAACCTCATCAAATTGTGTTTGTCTAACATATGCCAAAAGTAAAGCAAGTAACTTTGGTTATATGCAACAAAACTCTTTTGCAAATTGAGAGCATGATCCATCTGATTTGCAAATGTTCCAAAGGTAGTATGTTTTGTTGCATTGCTCCCATTCTCATTATTGATGTCTGTACCATCCACCCCCCATCCCTCTGACCGCTCTGCTACCAGTTTATGATAATGCAATTCAATTGCAACAGCATTGAGTTAAATTTTTCTTTGCTTCTCTGGCAAAGTACAAACAAATCCTGATATGTTATCATGTGCAAGATCTTCAGCTATTGAAATATCTGAATGCAAAGTCCCCAGTTCCAATGCAACAGGTTCAAAGGATGGGCATTCCAATACTTTGTCAAGAGCTCCCAGACAGAGAGTTCCCTGTATTTGTTGTTGCGATTTTTGATTGCCATTCTGTCAGGGGAGTTTTTGTGCCATTTCAAGAATGCTGCTTTTACTTCATAGTTGTCCACAAGAGCATGAATTAAGCACAAATGAGGGACTTTACCTCTCCAATTTTTGTTGTTGACATCCCCTTCTTGCTGCCTCTCACCCAGGGCCAAGATTGCACTTCCCTTTTGTTCCCCAGTGTATCACATATGAATTCCCTATCAATTTGATTTGTAATGGGATGATCATCCAACCACTGCAACACTTTTGTTAGAGACCAGTGGCCTGGGTGCGTTGCAATATTGTGATCTTCTGATGGCACTCCTTGGGATGCACAGCGTGAAACTTCATTTTTGCGATACGTGGATACTTTCATACCCTTCCAAGGCTGCTTATTTTCTGCAAAAATTAAATCTCCGCGATCATTGTGCAACCCTACGCACATTGCAACGAGGATTTTCAGGGCCCTGCTATGATTCTCATACATAGTATATTTGCATGGGTCTTTTGGTGCCAGTGATTGACTCAGGCAGAGATGACCTATGAGAGGGCTCATCAGTGGAGTCTTCATCGGCCAATTTGCCTAATTTCGGCATTGTTGTTGGATTGATCTGATTTTTCGTGTAAAACTGTGTGTGTGGCGGGAAGGGTACAATATTATTTGCGGGGAATAATTTTTTGAGGCTTGACCGGTATAAATTTTTTCGGACAAGTGCACCGGGATAAATTTATACTTTCAATAAATTTTCTAATAAATAAATTTATACTTGATTGTGGTACCGGCCACGGGCCTAAGTATGGTAGTAGTCTTTACATAGTAGTTATTTTTGAGTAGGATAATGACGAGGTGGAGATCCAGTCCTCTCTAGCCACTCTAGAGAGAGTATTAGTGGGAGAATACCCCAACATCAATATTTCGCGACCGCATCTCTCGGATGTGCAGTCGCCCATCTAGCTATGTGTATTTGTTATTCGTTCGTCGAAGAGACCGTCTGGCCAAATCTTGCACAAAAATAGCAAAATCACACTGCACATGACATGAAGCCAACGAATCTAACCGAAGAGAGAGGTCGCTCCAAGCGCTCACAGTCCATGAAAGCCAGCGGACTTACTTTCAAGAAGGATGTCTCCAAGCCAACTATCCAGGATGACTTCAACATGCGCCGCAAATCCGTCGGCGATCCTGCCGCTCAGAGAGAATTGATCCTGGCAGCGGCCAGACAGTTCGTTGAAAGCGGGGCGGCTCGGGACTTTTCTGACCACGGTGGCAGCTTGCTGATGTACGATAGCGATGAACCCGGGGGAAATCTCGAAGAATGCAGCCTGCGAACCAAGAGGGAAAGGGCCAAACTTAAGGCCCAGAACATTGCATCACGAATGGCATACTCTGAGGGTGGGGGCTCTTCGTCGGAATCGGAAGACGAAACTTGGAATCGTAAAAGTGAATCCTCTTTGCGTCGTGGGAGGTTCACAAATCCTAGGTTCACTCGGGAAAGTTTTAAGGGACTTACTGGCAGCAGCATCCTAAAAAGCAAGACAAATGATAGCAGCGGTAGTTTAGGTTCATTGCAATCATTTTCTGCTCCGGACTTGTTCTCTGACGCTTTGACTGACGAAGACCTTCCAACACAGGAGAAGTCGATAAGTAGTCAAATTCCCATGGACCTCATGACATGTATTACCACCATCGAGACTCTTTTGGAGAAAAAAAATGCCAAGTATCTTACCTTTGAGCAGAAGGAAGCCATTCGTCAGCTGAGAACAGCCTCGTACCTGCGCGATTCTCAACAATTTCGAAAATACAAAGATGAATTCGGCAAACTTTCATCAATTAATCCGAACCCCAAACACAACCATAACCGACAGGGAAATATGATCACTCGCCGAAATGCCATGCGTGAATCCATCATTACAAAGGAAATGCAAGAATCTCTCAACGAGATAACATTTAACGAGCAAGATGAAGACCAGCGTCAGAGCTCACACGACGTGCTGATGAATTATGGTGGTATGATGTTTGAGAACGTGAAGCACATCTTCAAAGCAAAGAAGAGGCACATCAAAGATAGAGTAAAGAAAGGCAAATTGAAAATGAGCGGAGCTGGTTTTAGTGGCAGTAATATTGAGGGAGACAAAGCTCTTCCCGAGGTTCGGCCGCGGGTAAATACTATCGTGAGGAAGGCATCCAGTCGTACTGAGCACATCTTCCCCACAACTGAAACCGACTCTACTTGTGACGAAACCGTGGACATCATTAACTCTCTTAATAAAAAGGAAATGATATCCATTCCAGGGTGTGTGCCCACAGAAAAAGGAGCTCCTACTAGTTACTGCCCCCCGGAATGGATGGATATCACTTACAACGCAAAAGTCGAACTGACCTCCATCCTTTCGTGGGAAAATATATCTAAGTGGGATTTCAACATACTTGATATGGTGCACGTATTGGAGAAGGAGCGTAATTTTTGTCCTCTCCTCTTCATCGGTTGGGCAATTATTTGTGCTCCTACTGCCCAGAATGCGATGAAGTGCTCCGTCGCCGGCTCATCTGCAGTGTACGACATGGTAGGGTACAAAATCATTGACATAGACGTCACGGAAGAAAAGAAATTCGATGTCGGTGATTCCACATTTCTATACAACTTTGAATCCCAGATAGATGTTAATCCCGAGAAAATATGCAATTTCCTTCGAGAAATTGAAAGAAGATATTGCGCAGATAATCCATACCACAACAACACGCATGCCGCCGACGTCACCCAAACATTGCACTGTCTTCTTCAATACATTGGGGGAAGCAACATCCGGACTATATATGAGCCAGTTGAAATTTTCTCAGTCCTTCTAGCAGCAACATTTCACGACGTGGCTCATCCAGGCACCAATAACATGTTTCAAGAAAATGCTCTGACTCCCCCCGCAATTCAATACAATAACATGTCAATACTGGAGAGTATGCACTCATTCATCGGGCAATCTGTTTTACTGGGAGAGGCGAAGCATACCGATTGGGATATTTTCGGGAATTGGACCTTGGAGCAGATTCAGAGTTCTCGAGATATCATGCTAAAAGCTGTTCTGGGGACTGATATGTCGAAACATTTTTCTGGGCTAGAGGAATTGGATGATAGAGTCAAAGCCGTGCAAATGCTTTTCGCCGAAATCAACGACAACGAGGAAGATAAAAAAGACGAGGGGCCCCCCACAATAATATCACCTCGTCCAGTTCTGGAAATTCTCACTGAGACTCTCGCCTCCTCCCCTCGAAACAGTACCATGTGCGATTGCGTAGACGATCAAATAGTCAAACTTCGCCAGGAATGCAAGCAACTTGCTCAATACATTTTGAAGATATTGCTTCACGCCGCTGACATTTCGAACCCAGCTAAGCCCACTGATTTGGCAAAGTACTGGGCGGAATGTTGCCTTGCAGAATGTTTTGCGCAAGGAGATCGAGAAGATGAGCTGAGTTTGCCCATATCTCCTCTGTGCGATCGTCAGACTGTGAAAAAAGCTGATAGCCAAATCAGTTTTTTGCAATTTGTGATCCAGCCAACTTATGCATTGGTGGGGGAAGTAATCCCGAGGGTGAAGAAGGATATCTTGCCGATCGTGGAATGGAATTTGAAATATTGGAGACGCATGAAAGCTAGGATGAGTTCGACCAATGGGTTGAGCACATTAGCTGCACTTAACAAAGAGGAATTCCAAGAGGAGCTGGAGGAGCTTGTAAATGATGACGAAGAGTAGGAAAACCAGGCACTGGCAGTTTTAAATTTTTATGGAAGCAACTGCGAATGAAATCTCTTTTGAAGATATTTGGAATTTTCTCCATTTCTTGTAACATAATATTTGTAATCGATTCCGAAAAAGCAATGAAATGAATTTGTTGGTTGAAAAAAGATTCAATCCTGCATAGTTGTTTTACCTTGCAATGCCATTGCTCTAGATAGAATCCCATTTCGAACTTGCCACACAAAACACTAAACAGAAAAATGATACAATCAACCACTATCTATTCAGAAAAAAGAGCGCAGAAAAATGTCCAAACCCGGCCATCCTAATGGTCAAGGGTACAATTATTATCCACATTTTGTGATGAAATTCTC
>JALLPE010000880.1:0-14228 GCA_036940025.1 Conticribra weissflogii | reverse complement strand
TTAAAGATTTATTATAGTTTGAAGTATACTTGCTGAAAACTTTTCTATGATCTTGGAGTGCCTACATTTGGGCCATGAGAAGAAAGGTATATTTTTCAGTTTGAAGTTGAATTGCAGATAAGGATAATCTCACCTCAATTTTTGCTTAAGATTTCAGGTGCAATAGGGAAGGTGAAGGATAGAGTTATTTTGTGTTTAGTGTTTATGGAAGAAGGGAATGGGTTGGAATGTGTATTAGCTAATCTGCTGCTTGTTCCTTCAAGAATATGCCCCTGGGTACAACTTTGCACATCGATTTCTAATTATGGATTAGAATTTGATGTAGTCTTCATAGAATGTTGATTGTTGTGCTGAAAAATCAAAAGGAATGATGTTTTTCTTGGGTTTATTTTTCCCAAGTCCAAAACCAACCAGACTGGTAATGCTGACACTCTTTCATACATTTGCTTCACGCTTCACTCCTTACAACCCTATTACTTGCCACTTCCTTTCTTGCTTATTGTTCTCCAACCTAAGCATTCTCATGCAAGTGACAAGCTATGTTGAATACAACTCAACATTTGAAACCATAACCTAATCGACCCAAACCTAGAGGGATACAACATTTCTAATTATGGCTACACCAAGCTGATCCTTGACTGCATTCAGTACGACCAGTTCATGATGTATTTCAGGAAGGTTATTTCAGTTAATGAGCAGAGGGTTGGGATGCTTGGTGGGGACCTTTGATTGAAATTTGTGAGAAAGAAATTTTATTTTTATGGTCCTTGAGATTCAACTGTTACACATCCAATTGTTCTTGTTTGCTTACTTGCCTAATGGATTTTTAGTTGGAAATGCAGCTTGACACAATGTATTGAAAAGTATGATCATGTCATTGTTACATTATTACAAGATATTAACCATTTGAAGAGTCTGTCACAGGCTATATCATAAGGGTTTTACATTGGGCAATTCAAGCAACAATGTCAATGCAACATCATCAAAATACATCACAATGACACAGCTAAAACATCAAAAAACAATTAGATAGTAAAAATTATCATCATACTCACATCCTTTTCTAATTAGTCTAGATGTGCCAAAAAATAAAGAATATCTCCATCTTGTCAGTTGGGTTGTCTTCACAAAGCAAAAAATCAAAAGAGGCCATGGTATTCATTATTAAGGAAGATGATACCACTGTTGCTGTTTTTGACAACATCAATGTCTGAGCAATGTCATTATTCAAACATCCTTTAAAAATGCAGGAATATCAGAGATATCCTACTTATAAAGTGGCTAAGCCAGGTGCCAACATGCATGTTAATAACCACTTCAAACTTATTATTGAAGAATGTAGAATGCACCATGTCCTACATATGTACTCAAGTCAATATACAGAAACCACCTTCTGCCTTCACACAGATACTTCAACAGGTATCATTCTACTACAGTAATCCACTGTATCCTTAATTAGAACAGAATACTGAATCAATTGCCACTACTTACTTTTACAGGGAATAATGGGTCATGCAAATGAATAAGATGACTACCCTCTATCAGCATGAATATATGTCTTTTCAATTTTAATGAATTTGGAATTATCTAATTCTACTAGATTTGGATCAAGTTGTTGCCTAGGTTGATGAAACAAAAATAGCTCAGCATATTTTAGCTGGGTTTGTCTATGTGTCATGTTTAAAATCTCTTTCAAATAACCAGTGCAGTATCTGAATGCTGAAAAGAAAGCCATAATACCAACAGATCACAACTGTAGCATGAAAATACTCAAATTTTCTTTTTTTTCTACAATCGATCCTATTTTCATCACCGTCTGTCATGCATTTGTGTGCCTTGGCTTTGTTTCACTGCATGCTGAGTCTTGTTCCCATCTGCGTTGATAAATGGGCTGTCGAATCTACGCCTTTGCTGTGAAGTATGGTAAAGATTATATCACTTTATTATCATAACCATACTATTGCTCTCCGATAAAGATGAAGAAACAATAATACCATAGGGTATGAGACTGGACTCGTCTACAATAACTTTAGTTCTACTAAACTTAATGCTGACAAATCCGAAACCGAGAATTGCACGAGTAGGCCAACAATACATGATATTCCACATAGCATGCACCGTAGTAAATGCAAATAAAACAAGCAAAACGTTTGAATAGTCTCCCAATTGTTTGCTTCAAACAGGGAAAGTGTGGCATAGGTCAGGGTCTGCGATAGCTTCTAAAAATTCCAAGTCGAAAGATGCCCCGATGGGATTTTCCAGGGAAGGCATTGCAGGAAGAGGTTGGGTTGGGATTGACGAATCATCTACATTGTTGGGACCAAAGTCTCGGAGTGATTTTTGTGCTTGAACAGCACAAAGGGATGCGGTATCAGGCGTACTTCTGACTTGCTTCTCCGAATTGTCGTCATTCTTGATGCAGTTCTTCCTCTTTTTTGTAGAAAAGGATTTCTTAGGGCGCTTCTTGAGATTATACCACGTATGCAATGGAGCCGAAAAATCCGCGAACCCAGAGTAGAATGAATCACCATCCCATCCTGGAATCGTCATTAGGGGTCTACCTTCAAAAATACTAATACTATCTTCAAGAAGCATGAATGTAGGTCGCTTCAAATCGAACGCCTCTTGAATGGAAGGTCGCCATTTACGAGTGCGAGCATTCACCAACCAATTAGTGACTTTCTCTGTGGCCAACTTCATCATGTTGTCATGATAGTCTTCGCTGTGGCCATTCATTAAGAGGTCGGCTTTCTCTTTTGGGAGAGTCATGCAACCACTGGTTATCAAATGACTCACGAGGTGATTAAGCATTTCTGTGTCGGGGAAAGGGTTCGCCCAGTTACAACGCAACCACAAATTCATTTGCTCGTTGAACGTCTGGTTCAAGCGCTTTGGTGGTAAGCCGTAGTACATCATGGACTCCCAGTCTACATTGGTAGGGATCGGAGAATCGTGACACTGTTCTTGGTGATCATTTATGGTGGCAACTAAACGCGGAAAGTCGGAAAGAAGCTTCGACCGGGATGCATATTTGAGTTCATCGCCAGAGTTGTGTTTCGCCTTCATTTCCGACTGTTCGAATTTTGCCATAACCATGAGTGTTTTTACTTGATCAATAGCTTGCGTCACCGCATTCTTAGCGTCGTTGCTGGTTACTTTAGGATCGGCCGAACCTTCCCTACGATGAAATGCGGCATTTAACAACATTATCACCCGGTTGTACGATGGAAACATATCCTTACCGACTCCGAGATCCTCAAAATCTGAAATAAGGCCTTCAAGTCGAGCAATGAGATCTGGGATGCTCGCTCCCTTGGTTGCTAAGTCGTTTTCATCAAGCTCGTTCAGCGATTCTTCGGGTATCTGTAAGATATCGAGAATAGACTTCGGGTTCGATGGAGTGAATGTTTCGAGTGCATTTAGACCGTGAATATCCTCGATCGCGGTGCTGAGAGTTTCGGCGGTGATGTCGGAGAGATTTTTGTGGGAATGATTTGGTGTTCCGTTGTCTGTAGAAACTTCACCGTGGACAAAGTTGCGCAAGAAAGCACGCTCTTCTCGAAACTCATCGAAGTTTGAGGAATCGCTGGAGTGAGAAAAGGCCAATGCCAATTCAGAAATATGTTGGACCATGGCAAGAGGGTCCAGACCTCGCCATTTGATAGCCTTGCTAGATGATGAATCGTTGGGAATCGACGCCCTCGTCGGGTAGAGAATCTTGTGGGGAGGCTTTTTGTTGTCCAGCTTGGGCGGTTTGCTATTAGTACGAGCCATAGCCAAAGTAGCTAAAGTTCCATGAACTGATCCTGCATTGAGTTGAAGAGATAGATGAGAATTGTCGATGGGGCTCTCTTGCAGCGATACTGTTGGGTAGATTTCAGGTTGTTCTGACGTAGGACAATGAAAAGCTTCAGTTAGTGCATGACATTCCNAAGGTCAAAGCAACCAAAGATATCAAAAATAAGAAGATAAAAACATGTCAAAACTTTACTTTGTACCATAAAGTTCAAATGCATGGTAAGAAAAATACCCCTCAACCTCATTGTTTAAATTTGATTTATTCAAGACTATTTTCGTGTATTGATGTAGTGAAGTTTAACTTTTGATGTAGTTGATGAAGGAAGATGTAAAAATTATCAACTTGACATCAACATTTTCATTAATAACTTGTTCTTTCAATGAAAAGATTTGCATGAGCTAATTGAATATCAACTCAATAGAAACAATTCTTTTCAAAGTATCTAAATTGATGGAAAATAAATCAACAGATACTCATGTTCAAATGAATAATTTTAATTAACAAGTCATGTCAAATGATTGCAAAAGTAAGAACATGATTGGAACTTCAACAGATTAGTCAAGAGGCTCATTCTACTCAAATGGCTAAGAGTCATGATAATTTGAATTCTAGTTTTATTCTTGAATCGTAACTGTATTGAAATGAAGCCAATGTATTAATACCAAAGGCATCAACAAAATGGTGTTGATTGAATGTTTCGGCAATGATAGAAATAAGTACTATTTTGTTATTGCTTACAACTGGAAATGTATCGCCAATTAACAACAAAGACTACCACGTCCAATTACACAAATAGTAAAATGAAAAGTACTTCGAAGAACAGTAACTTCAAGGAATGATATCATTTCAAAATGACATTGTTTTATTTCAATGAAGGTTTCTCGGTTTTTGTCGTTTGGCATTCATATTGACATTCTTCCAATGCATACAAAAATATTGCTTTGCGCTATAGTAGAATTGCCTGTAATATAAATGCAGTTTAGTTCATATTTGCTCAAAAATACGTTGGAAAATTTTTTAGAGGATTGAATGTGTCAGATATTTAGAGGCCATAATATAGTTGATGCCGCTGAGATATAGCTTCATATCTTAAAGAGTCCGTATATTGAGGTAATGATTAACAATTTTCTCGAATTTAAGTGCGACAAAACCAAGTGAAATTGTGAGGAATCAATAGCTGCACAAAATTCATATCGTAGCGTTTCCGTGTAAGTTCTTTCAGCATGCATTCCATAAAATATTATGCCACGTGCCAAGTACGTACCTCTCAACCTACATTTCATCAGGAAATGATCTGTGAACATTGTCCCTCCGTCCTTCAATTCCAGTCTTTGTCCAAACTCGTTCGGTCGTTATTTCTTTCCAGTGAGAAGATACAATGGTTACGTCCAATATTACAGTAGTCTGCCCTTCATTGCCGCAATAATTCCACAAGGGAGATTACTGCAATATTTCGAGAACCATGTCCATCGGGTCTGGAAACAATAACCTCGTGATCTCTTTCTTTTCGACCTCCACTAACCGTGGTGTGCAATCGTTCAATCCATACCCTATAACAGTGCTCGTTGGATCCCCCGCTTTCTCGATAAATGTGCTGATGTAGTGCATCTGTGGACAATCGAAAGTTACGTTATACTGCAGTAAAGGTCGATTCCTTGTTAACACAGAATGCGGATTGAATTCGCCACCCTCTTCAGACGGAAGAGTATCGTCAAATGTTTCGGGAGCATGCCCCAAACAGAAATATCCCGAACGAGCGCGAATTTGGAACGGTGGCCGTGGATCGAATGCGTAGAAAAAGGATACGTAATGCGTATGTGGCACGAGATCCTTTTCCTTTTGCGGAATGTGGTCCTTACCATACCATGGTTTCCAACTGACTTTAGTGTGAGCGATACCGACGAGTAAGGACTCGTGGTGGTTATTCCTTGTTCCACCCATGTTAATATCATTGACCGAGAAGGAGACACAGCAAGATCCACCGTGGGCGCTTTCTTTGAATGGGGCACTGTTCCCTGGAAATCGATGCTCATCCAAGGTAGAGAAACTGGCAAGTGGTGCTATGTCACTTTTTGTTGCATTGCCGACAGTAATCATTGATCGCCTGTTTGCATTATCAATATTTAGGTTGCGACGCTTGCGGGTTCCTTTCTTCCACACATGTTCAAACACTCTTTGTAAGCTAATGCTTTCGAATCGTTCCGGTTGGATTTGCTGGACTTGGTGAAGTGGCGTGATGTCGATTTCGGCGTAAATCGAGGACGGTTCATTTGGGTGAGTTGTGTTAGGAACAGTGAATATGGCGAAGTTCTTTCCATGAACTCCTTGATCTGTCCATAAGGTGTTGAATTGATGAGCCAAGGTTACTTCCAGCTGATCTCCTCCAAAAAGATTGTTTAATTTGAATGGTTGATCTCCGATAATGTGTTTGTCGCTTATTTTGTCGTCGTCTCCAAATCCTTTAGCTTTCAATATGAGCCTCGTCATGATCACTGTATCTGCATTTACGTGTAGGTAGATTTCCCCATTGAGGACAAATAACCGATAATCCACAAACGTACTTCTTCGAAAATCGCTATTTCTCTTTAAGCCAACCTGTGTATCCACTTCGATCACAACATCATAACCTGGGAGCATTTGATAGTTTTCATCCAAAAGTGCCAATCCAAGATGATTGATCGATGTATGATAGACTGCTTCCCACACCGGCTTAGGAAGATCTGAATATGCATCGGTGGGAAAGCAGTTGTTCGCCGGAGTAACACGCAGTGATAGCAAATAAGTGGCTTCCTTTGGCAAATACTTCTTCGTCTCTTGCGGAATCGAGACCAGGCCGGGGTTGTATTCCACAAAAAAATCCATGCCACTTAGATTATTTTGTTTCAATGATGCAAATTTCTCGATGAAGTATTGACGGATGTTGTCGAAGCGAGAAGGAGGGATGCGAAACTGAGATGGAATGGACTTCAAAGTAAGCGTTGTTGATGACTTGATTCGGGGGGCACTATCATCAAATCTCCAGTATTTTGTGTAGTAATGATGATTGTCCTGCGCAATATCGTGAACTCCATGATGTTCCCCACATTTATCTGGATCACAAATCTCGCAACCCTTGTGAGTGCGGGCTACCTCTTGTGCTGCCTCTATTAATGTTGAATTAGAATTGGGTTTCACTCTTCCGATTTTGTTTTTCGTTCTCTCAATAACGTCGAAGCACTGAGTTCCCCCTTCATTTTTCGACCGGAAGCAGCCTCCGCAAACTGGAGATAAAATGTAGGGAGAATCGTTATGGCCGTTTGAGTGATAAAATAATGCATCCTCTTGTACAGGATCCATCTTCCCAGCAGAATTGTGCACTTGGGACTGAGGCATTAGCAATTGAGAAAATGAATTGTGAGCATGACCTCGCTGCAAACCATGCAAATGATGAATGGCAAGGTGCCAGTAATTGAGCAGAACGAGAACGATCGCAGCAAAAATGATCCCATGGGCGGCATTTCTCCGCGTGTGTGACAACTGCGGTGAATATTTGCCGCTAGTTGTATGTGATACTTGTGGAATCAATGGCGATTTTGGTTTGGGTTCGCTGTTCATGATGTCAGTGAGAGGTGTCTTTGCAGCTCTCGCTTTTCGAGCTGGCGGTGCGTGGCATCGTTACTGTGGTATCGTATTTTCTGAGTTCCTCTGCGTTTAAATATGACCGAACTTATTACCGGGTTACTACAAAGTACCCACATACTTGTTGTACTACTATGTGATTATATATTATGTGATAACTTAAAACTTTTATTCTTAACTGTTGATCCTTCGCCTTTATCCTCCTTTTCCTCCTTCCTAACCGTATTCCGGTTGGATTCGAACGGTTTATCAGACCCAAAACTTGAACCACGAAGTTAGAAGACTAGCGAGCAAAGCAATATATAACTAAGCTTTAAAAATCTGCGTCAAACAGTGAGCCATTTTAGGCCTGTGACATCAGTCCCACTAGGAAGGCACGGGACGGCAAGACAAATCAATCGAGGGCCGGTGTAGGACTGATCACCCTACACCTAACTCAAGGCGATAACAAAGAGGAACATATCATTTTATAGTGATATTTACTTGAATAGGAACTGTTCCGGCATTTACCCAATCTGCCAAAAGGGACTATAATCATCGTTTTATAGTATGGCTAACGCAGGGAACAATGAATTAGAGGCCGCGATAGAGGGTAATCTAAACGCAATGGCAGAACAGGCACTGGAACAGGCCCAAAGGAATGATCTCGAAGATGCCCTTAAGGTTTGTCGCTTCAGTAGTGCAAATTCTCGTGAAGCCTTTATCGAGAGTCAAGGGCTTACCTGCATGGAAGATCTGGCTACAATACCAATCGAGAGCGTTGAGCGTATGATAACTACCCATAATAGTATGAAAGGAAATACTGCAGCAGCCAGAGTATTAAAGATTGGTTATCTTCAGCAAGCTAATCTAGAATCCCTAGTATGGTGGTTACGCGATAAGACCAGAAGGAATCTTCCCATTGATGTAGGGGAATGGGATGCCATGCAGTTATCTAGCGCAACAGAACTTAAGGAAATAGAGAAGCGGCATTTAAAATCTGATAATGAAGCAGAGCTCCCTGAATTCGAAGGAGGGATTGACTATTATGATTGGGATAAAAAGGCCATGAACGCACTCGCAATGGAACGAGGTGCTACAGGAATTCCACTCGACTACGTGATCAGAAGGGACAAAGAAGAAAATTGGGATCCAACCACTGATGCAGAGAATGAGCATGAACGCTTCATTTACCAAGTTAGCCTAGAAGGGCCTGCATTCCTTGAGGACTCAGCAAAGATTTGGCGGAAGATGAAGAAGCTTCTCCTCGGCACCCCAGCCTGGGAATGGATCCGACACCTAGATTCGAGGGAAAACGGCCGATTAGGTTTCCAAACCCTTAGGGCGCATTATGAAGGAAAGGATATGGTGGACAAACGTGTTGTGATCGCCGAAAGTATTATAGGGACGGGACCCAATGGCGCATTCTATAAAAATGAGCAGACCTTTTCATTTGAGAAATATGCTACTCGCCTAAGGCAAGCATACACAACACTGGCAATCTGTCGCCAACCATTTGCAGAAGCTACCATGGTCAGACGTCTCTATGACGGAATCCTCATCACTAATAATACACAAATGGAACTTGCCAAGGCCTATATTCTTGATCATTGTAATGATGACTTCAACAAAGCAGTGTCCTACATGAGCTCAAAGGTTAACTTAGCCTTTCCACCTCAAAACCTCATCACTGGGCTCGGCGGGCGCAAGCGCGGCCCCATTGGAAATCAAGAAGGGGGCTTTCGCAAAATTTCCAAAGCCCGTGGTCTCCAAGGACGGGCAGGTAGATTCAATTTCGCACGGGCCGGTCGGTATGGTAGAGGCGGGCGTCACGGAAGGGGAGGGCGTCATGGGACCTGGAATCAAGGTCGCAGTGGGCAACGCGGACCCCACAAACCAGTTTTCAATGGAATTGACTGCACCGACGTCACATACTCCTTTAGCAAAGAAGAATGGGAATCTATAGGACATGAAGGACGGCAATATGTCTTACGGGGACGTGACAAGTTAAAGATTGAACGCAACGGCTCGGCCAATGACTCACGACACATTGAGGAGGTCCGTATTCCCGGATCTGTGCAGGATAATGATAATGATGCCAGTGTACTCACTGGCCCAGGAAATAGTGAAAAGGGAAGCCAAGCTGGCCGAGGTTTTGGTAGAGGTGCGTATGGACGGGGAAAAGGACGCACCTAGACTTATCATGATACACCATTGCAGGGAGGATATGTCCTTCATTTAAACACCATAGAAAATGAGTTTGATAACTCACATAGGATCTGTCCGACTGTTTATCTTCTGTCTCTCAAGACATTGCTGCATTGACCACTGGACCGCGACACTACTGCAGAGCTATTAAACATACCATTGCCTCCCAATCTCGGCTCCATAAAGCCGACCATACCATACACCAGATGGCTAATTGTGAACTAGACACTAGAGCCGATACCATATGTGCTGGTCACAACTTCCGGGTGCTTTGTTTTACTGGCCAAACGTGTGATGTCAAGGGATTTCATGACTCATTTGACTCCCTTACAGACATACCTATTGCCCGAGTGGCTACCGCATACACTGACCCTGAGTCTGGGCGTGTGTACATTCTGGTTATCAATGAAGCCTTATATTTTGGATCTTGCCTCGACCATTCTCTCATCAACCCAAACCAGATCCGTTCTTTTGGCATCCCTGTTTGTGATGACCCTTATGATCAGTTCCGCAATCTTGGCATAGACCACCCAGACCTCTTCTTGCCATTTCAGACCAAAGGTGCTATGATCTATTTTCAGACCAGCGTTCCTTCGGATGAGGAACTTGAGATGTGTCTACATATCACCCTCACGGATGACGAGACTGAATGGGACCCTTCACAAGTGGAACTTTCCGGATGGCCAAAACAAAAATCACCGCACAACGCTTTCATCCAACAAATGCAGCGGACACACTCAACCCAACTAATTTGCCCTGAAACTGACACAATCCTCGACTCTGTCTCCACGGCCATGTGTGAACACTCCTTTATTAAATGCATGGTCTCATCTGTCAGGATAGATACGACTCCCAGTGTTATGACCCGAAACACCCAAATAGGGCTTCAGGAGGTCATGAGCAAAACGCGACACTCCATCTATACCCCAGACCATGTAAGCCGTGTATTTAACCTCGGACTTGATAAATCAAAGACAACGCTCCTGGTTACCACACAAAAAGGTGTCCGCACTGCAGTGCATCCTATACATCGGAGGTACTGAGTCGACCATCTTAACCTCCATCAAACCTATCTTGCCGGACAATGGTACATTGACTGGATGCCTGCCAGGACAAAATCAATTACCCAGGCTCAAGGTTCCTGGGTTATTACCAATGGCAAATTCACAGAAGTATACACCAAAACAAATAACTCCCAGGAGAGTGCAAAAGAAGCCCTGGTCGAGTTCTGCCAAGATGTTGGTGTTCCTGAACGCTTGAAAAGCGATCGTGCTCCTGAACTATGTGGCCCGAACTCTTCTTTTCTTCGACTAGCAAAGTCTTATCGAATTAACCTTACCTACTCTGAACCAGAGCGCTCCAACCAGATTTATCATGTGGACCTGGAAATTCGAGAACTCAAGCGACGATGGCATCACAAAATGGTAGCCAAAAATGTCCCAAAAAGAGTTTGGGATTTCGGACTTAAGCACGCTGCCAAAATCATGCAATTTATCCCTCGCTCCCCATCCAATAGAACAGGTTTCGAACTGGTTACGGGGACTACTCCGGACATTTCTGAGTATCTTGACTTTGATTTCTGGGACCTTGTATGGTACTTCACCTCAAAGCACCCCAGCATTACTTCTGAACACAGATCACTTGCACGATGGGTTGGCGTGTCACATCGTATTGGGAGCGACATGTGCTATTGGCTGCTACCAGAATCTGGCACCCCTATTGCGGAAACCACTGTGCAGCATGTCACAAGTGACGATGTGAACATGCCTGAGATCAAAGATCGTATTGATGCTTTCAATAACGCCTTGCGACAACGGCTTGATGACACCAATTTTTCGATACCACAAATGAGCGATTTTTCCATGGACGACATCGACGACATCCATCCCCAGTGGCACCTGGCATACGGGGACAATTCTAGCCCAACACCTGCAGATTATGGCGATACATTCTTATACCTGACAGACCCCCGTCCAGATGAAGACAACATTGACCCCGATGTCTATGACCGACTACTTGGCGCACAAATAGTATTTAGTGAGACTGCAAACGACGGCGGGAACCTGGCCACACGACCAATGAAAGGCGTGGTAAAGCGCAGAGTCACAACCTTAGATGGCAAACCTGTTGGCACATCACACCGTAACCCCTTGCTTGATACACGCCAATATGAGATCGAGTTTGAAGATGGCACCACCGACAGATACTTTGCAAACACCATTGCTGAGAACCTGTACAGCCAGGTCGACAGTGAGGGACGTGAATTCTTAGTCATGAAGGAAATTTGTGATCACCGAACAAATCACAAGGCATTACAGGTAGCAGATGGCTATACTATCTCAAAGAATGGGAACAAAGTCCCAAAACGTACCACTGCGGGTTGGGAACTTCTTGTTGAATGGAATGACAATACCACCACCTGGATCCCACTCAAAGATCTAAAGGACAGCAATCCCATTGAGCTTGCTGAGTATGCTATTGCAAACAAGATACACCATGAGCCGGCTTTCAACTGGTGGGTTGACTTTACCATACGCAAGAGGAACTGCATCATTGGAAAAACCAAAGCAAAATATTGGCGTACAACCCACAAATACGGGATCCGGCTCCCCAAATCCATTGAGGAAGCACTTCAGCTAGATTCAACCAATGGGAACAATTACTGGGAATGCGCGATAAAGAAAGAAATGCAAAACGTCAGCATTGCATACGAACCACATGCCAAACACACACCACAGGAGGTACAATCCGGGCAAGCCCCAGAACTCACTACATACCAGGAGATTACATGCCACCTTGTTTTTGATATAAAAATGGATTTTACTCGGAAAGCACATTTTGTGGCTAATGGGGCAACTACGGAAACTCCCACCTCACTCACATACTCCAGCGTAGTCTCCAGAGACAGCGTGAAACTTGCTTTTATGCTTGCTGCCCTAAATGACCTTGATATAATGGCCTGTGACATTGGCAATGCTTATTTAAATGCCCCATGCCGAGAGAAAATTTGGTTTGAAGCAGGAAGGGAATGCGGTACATATGAAGGGAAGGTTATGATCATTGTACGAGCCCTTTATGGCCTCAAATCTTCTGGAGCCGCATGGCGTGCACACTTTTCTGATTTCATTGAGAAAACGCTCGGTTTCAAGTCAACTCGCATCGACCCTGATGTGTACAGAAGACGGGCAAAGCACAACAATGGCTCCGATTACTATGAACTACTACTTGTTTATGTTGATGACTGTTTGGTCATTAGTCACACACCAGAGACAACAATGAAGAAAATCGGGGAAGAATTTAATCTCAAGGATGGATTTGCTCAACCCACAACCTACCTTGGTGCCGAGACTGAAAAGTTCCAGGTGGAGGACGGCCGTGAAGTTTGGAGCTTCAAATCTGAACAGTATGTGAGAAATGCAGTCCAAACAGTGAAAGATCTTTTAGAAGATGATGGTAGGGAACTGAAGGGCGGCCAAAGGAAACACAAAGGTCCACTCCCTCCAAGCTATAAGCCAGAACTTGACATTACTGATGAATGCGATGATGACAAAGCTTCACGATATCGACAGATCATAGGAATCCTGAGGTGGGCCGTAGAACTTGGACGTGTCGACATTTTGATAGAGGTCTCACTCATGTCACAATACCAGGCCAATCCACGAACCGGACACCTAGAGGCATTATACCTTATAGTACACTACCTCTCATTACATCCAAAGAAACGTATAGTAATGGATCCACTTCGTGTCGATGTACCAGAGGAATGTTTTAATCTAAAAGCAGAATGGAGAGAATTTTATGGAGACGTTATTGAAGAACTACCATCAGATATGCCAGAACCACTGGGGAATCATGTAAAAGTGACTACATTTGTAGACTCCAACCATGCAGGGAATGTTGTCACAAGACGTTCACACACAGGTGTACTGATCTTTGTGAACAATGCTCCTAATATTACTTTCAGTAAGAAACAAAACACTGTGGAATCTGCAACATTTGGTTCAGAGTTAGTTGCCATGAGAGTTGCAAGAGATTTAACAGTTGCATTGCGCATCAAATTAAGAATGTTTGGGGTACCTATAGATGGACCTGCCGATTTCTTATGTGACAATAATGGTGTGGTGAAGAATTCCAGTATACCTGAATCCACATTGAACAAGAAACATAATGCAATCAATTACCATATTGTACGGGAATCAGCTGCAGCAGGGATTTTAAGAGTGACAAAGGAGGACACAGATACAAATTTAGCTGATGCATTCACCAAATTGGTATCATATTCAAGAAAACAAGAGTTATTAGGTCTAATACTCTGGGATTATTGATATAAACCAATGAATAAATTGAAGTCCATCAATTAATTCATTGCGGGGACCGTTTAAATATGACCGAACTTACCGGGTTACTACAAAGTACCCACATACTTGTTGTACTACTATGAATTATATATATTATGTGATAACTTATAACTTTTATTCTTAACTGTTGTTACTTCGCTTTTATCCTCCTTTTCTTTCTTCCTAACCATGTTCCGGTTGGATTCGAACGGTTTATCAGACCCAGAAACTCGAACCACGAAGTTAGAAGACTAGCGAGCAAAGCAATATATAACTAAGCTTTAAAA
>JALLPE010000879.1:0-10067 GCA_036940025.1 Conticribra weissflogii | reverse complement strand
ATGGCAACGAGACCTCCGGCGAAAACAGTCATAGATATATCAAATGCGAAGAGTATTCCACTGAGCGAATCATCTTTTGTCGAACTTCTTTGGCTGTTCCTCACTCCGGAACCACCAAATCCGTTTGCAAAATTTGCTTTAAATCTCGTCTTTTCACTATTCAAAGTCTGGAACAAAACAATATTAAAAGCCACCAATAACCCCATCACAAAAAACGCTGCAGCCGCGTTCTTCCTCAGCAGTACGATGTTCGTCGTATCTTCCACGAATATCCTTCCCTCTCTCACCACCGGTCGAATCAACACCGGCAATTGATGAACTGGATAATGAAAGATGTAGTATGACATGCTCGAAAAAAAGCTGTCGCTGCAGACCCCACAAGACAGAGGACACACATGATGCATAAACTCTGGAATCATATCACACTGCTTCTTTCTATCGTTTCCACGCATACTACTCATCATCCAATCCCCACACTGCGTGGATAAATCGATACATCGCTTCGATTTCACGACATACGCCACATTGTCCCTCGTCACCACCTCCTCCAACAAAAACACATTTCTCGCATCTCTCAACTTTTCCGAAACGCGCACCGACCCCGGAAGGGAATCGATGCGTGAATCGTAGGCGATGACTCTATCGCCTGGACGGAGTTTGGATCCTGTCGTTAGGGATATTTGATATCCCGATTTCAGGTTTTGGTGGTAGAATATGGTGGTTTTGTCGCGGAAGATATGAATGTCGATGGGGAGGGTGTGGTGATTGACCACTAGGACGTTTTGAAGGGTTAGAAGAGATTTAACCCAGCTGGTTAATTGGAGGTGGGTATTGGGTGTGGAGTGACGAGAGGGTTGAAAGGTGTGAAATACGTGGAGTGGGTCGTTTTGTTTGGCGAAAATGAATTGGGGAATCGATTTGTTTGGTTGGATGTTATAGATTTTGGTCAGCTCCGTTTGTGAGTTGAAGCGAACCTATGTTTTTACGTAAAATGAGAGTCATCAAAAATTCGTGATAGAAGATAGAATGAAAAGAAAACGAATTCCAAAACTAGAAAAAATAAATAACACTAACCTTGGCAACTTGAACGTAGTCAACATCTCCAAATTCTCCTCCATCTTCCGCAAAAGGAAATGGAAAATAATACTCCTCTTCCCCAGCTTTCTCCGCCTTCTTATTCCCCACGAACATAATCAAATAATTCTTCCTGTAATGCCCTCTTGAATCCAACATAATTTGTTCCACCTGATTCAATTCACTCAGCCGCATAACTCTGTGGAACAAATCCTTCGCCTTATTGACCATGTCCACCTGCCTCTTTTTCTTCTCTCTTCTCTCCCACTCCTCCTTTTCCCTCCGCTGTTCCTTCTGTCTTCTTTCTCTCGCCCTCTGCTGTCGACGCTGCTCCTCCTTCATTCGAAACTGGGCATCGTAAACTCGCTTCTTCTTCGGATCCGAGAGAATTTCATACGCCTCGGAAACTCGACGGAATTGATCTGCCGCCGTGAGAGGGTCGTCTGGATTTTTATCGGGGTGGGTTTCCTTGGCTTTGGATCGGTAGGCCTTTTGGATTTGGTCGGATGTGGCGCCGTGGGGGATGGAGAGGGTGGCGTAGGGGTCAAAGGAGGAGGGAGGGGATTGGAATGAGAACTTTTTGTGGTTTCGAGAGGCGGCTTGGGCGAAGAGGATGTTATTTGGAGAGTTGGGGGCGTGGATGATCGAGAGGAGAAGGATGGAGACTGCCACGAGAGATGGGAGGAATGGTTTCATCGTGCTATCGGGAAGACAGTTTTATGGACAGGATTGTGCCGTTGGCAGTTGTGGTCCCACCAAAAGTTGAACGTTCGATGATAAACAAGACAAGAATGGCATGGGTGTAGTCACCGAGAACATGTTGTTCGACGTGATGCTGTCGTTCTCTCCATTCAAAATAATTATGGAATGGAAATGTATCCTCTAACATTGGTATAGCTCGCTAGAAGACAGTATGACAAGACAAATATTTTCATATGAGCTCGACTACTATAATAGAAAAATGACTCTCGTTCGAGATATGCTAGCTGCTACTATTAGAAGAATAATGACAACAGCCGGGCCAAATAAAAATCTGGTTCATATGCAATGTCATGTAATACGTACTCTACGGACACTTTCGCCTACAACATTAAACCCCCAAATCGAACTTCTTGTTCCCCCATTCCTTTGACGGAAAGAATTGCTGACTGCAGCTAATTTGAACAAATCTCTGTGTATTGGGATTTACTGTAATATCTATGCTCATCATTATTCCTCTTCACCATCAAGCTTCAGCATGATGGTCACAAATGCAGCTGCAAAACCAAATATTTCATTGTTGTGGACTCAACTTTTCGTTTCTTTCTTTCCATTCTACTCCACTTAGCATTCCACCATCACTTTCTCCATGCATTCTGCCACTGCACTTACTATTATTCAAAAAAATGATCTTTGTCAATATGTAAGAATCACTTGTGGAATTGTTTAATAATGCTCATAGATCTCATGTTTTTTGTCACCCAAGTATTCACTTGATGGTCACATGGGTCAGTAAATGAACTTGACAACTGGAGATGAAGACTACCTAGAAATATAGTGACTTAAAAAATTGACAAATATTTCATTGTAGTAGGAAATGGTTGATCACTTAATTGAATGGAACACAGTCAATAAAGTCAATCTGATTGAATTGGTATAGATGATAGAATTATAATCTTGTGTATTATTGGAATGATGTAATCATTATTTGTTATTATCATGGCATTTTGCATTCAACTGAAAAAAGTATTATGAAACAATAGTTGCACTTGTTATTGTTGAGACAGGAACAATCAATGAAGATCAATGAAGTGGTATTCTTGGCTTGTTCTGGGTCACTCATTTTTTGGGTGGAGATATTATATTATGAACAAAAATTGCACAATCTTGAAATACTTAGGGCACAAAGATAACCTCAAAGGCCAGGAATTATGATAATATACCATTGTAGATGGAAAATGGGCTCCAACCAGCAAAAATCATAACAAGTTTCTGCCAGTAAATAAGCAAGTAAATTTTCTCATATAAGCCCTGTTGTGTTGGAAGATGAAATGATAGTGGGATGTGTATTCTGTCATCAGCTCTCATGGTTCATGTCACAAGAAGTTATTATCATACAATCTATTCTTGTTCCTTTGACTCTTTCTCTCTTTCTCTCTTTATCTCTTGCTCTCTTTCTCTCTTGCTCTCTTTCTCTCTTGCTCTCTTGCTCTCTTGCTCTCTTTCTCTCTTTCTCTCTTGCTCTCTTGCTCTCTTGCTCTCTTTCTCTTTCTCTAGTGAGTTAACCTGTGGAAATAAATAATGTGAATTAACTGATGTTGTTGAAGTCTACATTGAGTTTATTCAAGGAAACAAAAACTGTGATTACTAGACACATACCAGGCCATTTTTGAGCAGGTCATTATTCCACAACAAAATATACATTCAATCATTTCCAGCGAGCTTAATTGTCCTGATTGCATAGTAATTAAATTTAAATCTTAATGATTGTAATTTAAAATTAGAACATGATATCATCTTAAACAAATAATTCAACACATCACAGGTGATATCATGATGTTGTAAAAATCTGATATTAACTCAAACTTGATCCTGACATCCAGAAGAGTCAAAACATTCATTGCTGCTAATAATTATGAAGATCAATATTAAACTTTGGATGATTTTTTGTCTTGGAATGTGTATCCAAACACATATTGCTCAATCATGTTAGTTTTTTATGAAGACATTTTCATGGATATTGAATGGTGTCTCACAATTGTGCCCACCATAATGTTCTGATTGAGTCTGACAATATCACAATTTTCCCTGACAAATAGAAATTGTCAATCTTGGTCTTCAATTTTGAAATGCTTGTCATAGGCCAATCATTGGTAGATAGTAAATTAGTTGGATAGAAATAAAAAATATATATTACATGCTGATGTAACAAGGGTCCAAAAGATTCTTCTGGAAGAGTAGCTTTCTCATTCCTTTTTACAAAACACATTTTAGTTTGCAATCTTTTACTTCATGTACTTGTACCAACATCTATGTGACTGTCGATGCACTCAATGTATCTTTTTCTGATTGGGTACAGGAGGAAGTAGGTTGAACCTTTGTGTTTTTTGAGTCATTTTTATGTCTGTGAATATTTATACTGGCACCTGGCTTGGCCACTTCTTGAATCAGATTTACTCAGATGTTTTCAATATTTGGGTATGTTTGAATGACACCCTTAATCAGACATTTTTGTCATCAAATGCTGTTGAAGGGACTTTGGTAGAATATGGCCGTTTGCTCTCCTTCACAAAAATGACCCCATTTAGTACTTGTTTCACCAAATGTAGGAAAAAATGTCTAACTGACCAAAAAAATGTGTTAAGGAATAAGTGAAACCTGATATCTGCATTATAAATGAGTAGATGTGTGTATTTTAAAATTTTGAGTTAATACTACATCAAAACGTAGGGAATGGCTTATTTTGTTTGTGAATTGTTTTTGCCTGATCTTACCCTGTACCATTGTAGTACAGAGAAGTATCCTTGTGGTTATTTATTGATTTCAGCTTTTGGTCCAAATGCACAGTCTTGTTTGTATATACAAAAATTCTGTTCTGCTCTCTATCTCTCTTTCACAAGCAATATTTTGTAACCTATGCAGCAAACATGGCCCCAGCATTTATTATTTTCTGCCTTGATACACTGTTTTTGATCTTGTTGATGGTGTCCAACCTTGCATCAACAAGCACTATTATGTATGCAGAAAACATGTCTTTCTTAAAAATTTCTGCATTTGGTGCACATCAAAGTACTGAATGAAGGTTTTGCAAGCTCACAATGCATCAGTAAAAATTCTTGATGACGTCTATGTAGGAGAGGTTGCTGTCTTCAACTCCACCAGCTCATACCATTTTGCATAATACTTGGTATACAGTTATATAATACCATCTGGTGGCTAATTGTGTATGTTTGGCATTTTGATTATTTTGCATTGCTTGCACAGTGCCTTTGCTTAATTCAGTTTGAATTTACTACCATTGTTCATAATGACTCTATGTGGTAATGGTCTGGAATATTATTGCAGAACATTTAAGTACCTTAGTGGAAAATGTCATGCATGTCCTGGACACAACCAAATATCCTCAAATTCACCTGACAGTGTGACCAGTCTGGAAATTTTGGGACACTTTCGTAATCATGAATCTTCAATATTTCCCAAGGTGAGTTGCATGTCCTTGCCAACTGGTGGTTGGTTATAAAAGTCTGGTTGAAAGTCAATGACAACAATTAGCAATTAAACATTGTTTTTGCATTTTTGAATGTATTGCAATGAAATTATATCAACAATATTTTTATTTTTCTCCTATTTAATGATGTGTTTTACATTTTAAAAATATATCCTCAACGTGACAGGATACAAGCCAATAATTATCCTGTCATGTGTCCCCAATTTCAAATGAGGACAAGACAGGACATATATCAACTGAGTTAACAAGCAAATCTCTAGTCACTTAATCATAGTAGACAATTTCTGACATGGGAATCTGTTGTGTATCAATCTGGCCATCATCATGACAAACATAAAGTCAAGGCTCTTGTAATCACTGCCTTCAAATGGATGGACCAATACAATTGGTATGAAATCTTCTCTATAAAAGATTCTGTTTTGCTGAGATGAAGCTTACAACATAAATTACATGATTATGCATGCTTATGTATGTAAGTAATCATATTCATATCCTTCTAAAACATAAATGCTACAAGTAGTGTTTCCTCTAGCCTATCATGACCAGGGTGTTGTAAGCAGTGATGGCACTAAAGTAAGCATCTTTGTGAACAATTATAATCTTTGTAACTACTTCAAAATTACCCACAAGTACCAACTTGTAAGTCAATAAAGGTTGTAAGAAATGATTCTTGATTACAGGATAACATTTCTGTTATTTAGCACTCTGGTTAAATATCAATGGCAATGATATTACATGTAATCATTTGTTATTTGTTAATATGACATGTTATACTTTTTAATTTTGATAGATACACAAATATTGTGAGTTTCTTGTTGGTATGCATCACAGTTATACAAACTTTCTTTAAAAAATCAGGAGAACTCTACCAACTGGAGCCATAGTATCTATGACAGTATTATTAGCTCCTTCAATATACACAAAATCTTGGTCATATGCTTCTAGGATGATTCACCTATACAGTGTTTTATCTGACACAATGGTGTATATAAATCAATGCATTATGGCCCCATATATCCTTAAACTCTTGAGCGATTTTACTAGAATGGTATTTCAAAGTCATCAATTGTTCTTAGTCTATGGGCAAAACAGTATTCTAATGAACAATGGTCACACAGCAATTACTTTGGACTATTAATTATTCTAGTAGGTGCATACTAGAATCTGCAATAATCTCACAGATTTGGTCAAAGTCTGGATACACAAGTATTACATGCAATAAGAATCTGATCTTTTTAATGCTGTTTAGTGTTGACTTGTTTAGACAGTATTGAATTCACTTCCCAAGATTCAGTGCATATATTTCTTGTATTCATGGGCCATGGTGGTCCAACATTCTACTTTTCTATGCCTTTTCTCATAGACCTCTGTTGTATCATACCATCCCAGAAAAGTCTAATTATACATACTTTCTCAGGGAGACTAATCACTAGTAGGGCTTCTGATTCCCTTTGCAGGGGTTCTATGCAATGTCTACTCAGACTGTATCAAGTATTTATTACCATTAGTAACATGTGTAGATTTTGCAAAATCAACCTTTGGACTGGTCATTAAGATTCAATATTGACAAGAATTTATGCCAAGGCTTAGCAATGTTGCAACTAGTTTGGAGAAGAATCTAGATGAAACTCCTTATAATCTAGGTACTGCATAAATCCAGATATTCTCTTTTGGGATATATCTTGAGAGACAGAAAATAACACAGGGAGCTGTAAGTAATTGTATTTTTCCCATACAATATAAGTGTGCACATTTTCTGTGACCCTTCATCAAGCATTGTAATATAGAACCTCATGTTGATATTAGTCATGTAGCTTTAGTAAATCCTTCTAGGTCCAGTAGAATTGCAGGACTTTTGTATGGGACATTTTCAATTACAAAATTCTGTCATAATTGCACCAACCCATCTTGATTGGGTATGATTTACAATGGGTGATTCCAATCATTCTCAAGCATTTTCTAGTCAATCCATGTCCTTCTTAAATGTCTCAAGAAGTACTTCAAATGCTGGACAGTGTTTACCATTGTGAGAACTTTGTATCACAAGAATCTTGCATACCTTTGAACTCTTCCTGGTAAATGTTGAGCAGGTCAATTAGATAGTTTTGTCAAGTTGCCTGTGGATGTACAGTTAGAAACTTCACATAGTAAATCAGCCATATTTACTGAAAATCTATGATGTTTAGTACACATGTCTAGCACAGTTTTTACTTTTTGACTCTGTGATGCTAATCATACTCATATTGTGAATTATAAATAGATGTACAAAGGACTGCTTTTGGCTTCATCGGTGATTCCATGCCAGCCAATGATATCATAGTATATTCAAAGCCTAGTATACAACTGAATGTTTGCATTGTTTGAGTAGCCATGATAAGATTACCATCAAACTAGCATTGGTAGGTACCTTATTTAAATCCAGGTACACATTACTCTTGTATTTGAATTTTATCTAAAAAACTGGAAGGAAGTTGCATTAGCATCATATGTGATATAGAAGGAGGTAATATCTTCCTCCAAATTGTCACAAAAATCAAGCAGAAAATTGATTCAATACTGGGATTGCCTCAGGCCCATCATTGGTATGTAATACTGGAATTAAAGTAAAAAATTGAAAATTATGAGTAGATGTAACAAGATCCATTTTGCAATCATGATGCAGTGGGTTATTCTGTTATGCCATACATAGTTTAACACACACTTTATTACTTCTGTCCCTGTCAGTATTGTGGTTGGCATCCAACTTCATAAATCTGTTACCCATTTTGCAGATAGTGCCTATGAAATGGATTAGATACTTGTATGTTTTCATACAATTCACAAGGCTCTTTTTGCATTCTGTTTCCCATAACTATTATCTTGCATAAAAAAGAGTGTCATCATATTTTTTATTCAGAAAATTTGTTGCCATTCCATGGTTATAATAAAAACAAAGCCTCATATGATGCCCTGGATAACTGAGCTAAGTCAGTCAATGTCCTGTGATAACCTGCTGTAAACTTCAACACTCAATAACACCTCTACTAAAAATTGAACCTTCATTAGCTTGACTTTTGAGAATTTAGTGCTTTCTTCTCATCAATCGACATTTGTGCTCAAGCAGAGAGTTAATCCCTTAGGGATATTGGCTTGTTATCCCATTGTCAGATAACACAGAAATTATGAGCAATAGAGCATAGGTTGTGTATCCATTTGCATATGTTCCATCTCTCCAAATCTTGATTGATGAACAAAGATGTTGGTAGACATAGACAAATACATAAAACGAAAAGTTGCTCAAGAATATCTTTGTTCTTACTATCAAAACATTGTTTCCTGTTATATAATCAGATGATGTTTCTCACCTTTGGTAGTGTTTGATGGTTTGTACTTATCAAAAATCATTATTGAAGGTCATTTGATGATAGAATGATGGGTGCAATTAGGATGTTTTACCACTATCAAGTGACACCTTCTAGCATAATGACCCAAAGGCAATATGTACCACCATCAAATATGTGACTTCATTAATCAGGATAATCACATCTGCTTATGAAAATATGAATCAAGGTGACTATGATATTGGGGAGAGCATTTGAAGTTTGAGGTAGGGCAAATTGAAAACAGCTGAAGATGCGCTCTTGCAGTGCACATAGTAGATCAACGAGTCGTTTCTAACATTAATTAATTAATTAATTGAAAAGTTAATAATAGATTAAAATACACACACAGAACAATTCCCAACGAATCCCATACTGAACTCATCATTCTCTGCCCCAAGTCATCGCCGAAGACGAGCGTTACGTTTCGGCATCTCATGTGAATTGCACACGAAATTCCATAATTGTCCCATGCACAAATCGTCCAATGCTTCGTTCGATCAATTGGAAATCGAAATAGTAATATTGCACTCTGCACTCCCATCCACCCGAGCCGGAATCACCCCTCCGTCTCCTCCTTTTTCTCCTCCAAAAACTCTTTCACGTACCACTTCCGACTCTCATGCTCCTCACAAGGCCTATTGAACGGAGTCCAAACCGGCTGTCCGATGAACAACCTCATGGCATGAATGCTATCCCCCTCATCCACCGTGAACCTGTGATAGATCCCCTCCGGCAGCGTTATCAAATCCCCCGTCTTGACGTGAATCCTCACCCATTCATCCTCCTTGTTCCGAACATCGAAATAGCCCGACCCCCCGAGAATGTAGCGAATCTCCTCCGCGTCGTGAATATGCTCCTCGAAGAAGGACTTGACCTTCTTCTCGTACTCGGGAAGAGTGTCGGGATGAACGGTGATGATATCGGCGTAGGAATATCCGCGTTCGTCTCGCAGTTGGGATAATTTGGGATCCGGCGAGTCTTGCGGGTTCCAGGGGACGGCGAGCGGGGGGTAGGTGTAGGAGGAGGGGTCGAGGTGCCAGTAGGAGATGCCGAGGGAGCGGAGTTGGGGGGCCGTGACGGCGACGTTGGGGGAGCGACGGTTGGGGGCTTTTTGGTCGGAGCATTCGTCGGGGGGCATGAGCCAGGCGTCGGGCCAGGATGAGTCGGGGGGCGAAGGGATCATGGTGGATGTAGTGGTTGTTTTGGGGAGTTTGGAGGGGCGTTCGGATGATTCCGGGGTTTCTTCTACGGGTTGTTCTTCAGTTGGTGGATTTGTTTCGTCTTTTTCTTCGGTGGTGCTGGGTTTCGTGGGAGGAGTGTCGTCTTCGATCCCCGCCATGGTTATAAAATTAATCATTCCCTACGTACATCACCGTTGTGAGCGATACCTGATTGTAGGTATTCTATGTATCTACACACTTTAT
>JALLPE010000877.1:0-14201 GCA_036940025.1 Conticribra weissflogii | reverse complement strand
ATAATATTTGTCATATTTGCTCCTCTGTGTGCTTTCACATCAAACCAAAGCAAAGTTGTCTTCCCAAGGTGAGCTGGGATAAGACTGTATACTTTTTCCCCTTGGGACGGTCAGCAGTGGCCGTGGTGGTGGTGGTTTTTTACGGCAGCGGAAAAAATTGGAAATCCCATTGTCAACTGAAAGAGGTACTTGCGTGATGAAAAAAACATTCCCACGTTGGCCTGGTATACAATTCTACGCGATTTGTAACATCGCGCAAGTACCTATATTAAACTAGTACTACTACCATGTATTCTATTTTTTACACAGCAAACAAAGCTTCTTTTTTCCAGGGCCAAAAAACTTAGTAGTATGATGCCACCAAATTATTGACGAAGAAGAACCCTTCTAACTGAAAGTCTCTGTGGGATTCTGTCTAATACTGTAATCATTCGTTTCGACGTCATCCACAACGATTAACGACGTGTATCAAAAAAAACAATTCACACCGAAATTTTGCTACTTAAATACTGCTGTTGGCATATATTGTGCGTTGGGTGATTCAATGTTGTAACTAAAGAGTCCACAATCCACAACGCATGTAATAATCATGGCTCTTTTGAGGATGGTTTCTTGTTGCGTCTTAAAACACTCGCATAACTCTTTATTTTTTAAAAGAAGGGTCTGTGTTCTCTCTCGGTTCTGTTGAAGTGTATCTATTCTGTTGATTGAATTTAGTGTAGGAATTAATAAGATGAAAACAAACGACCTGATGTGGTTCTCTGGCTCGAATGCCTTCACTACGGACGCGTGGAAGCATGAGGAACAAAGCTTTGTGGTTCTCCGTGAGTTGGATTGTGACAGGTACGGTTATAAAATCTGACAACTCTTCTGTCACACTCTATTCTGCTGAAAAGTCATTTCACAGACAAACTCCCACCGGGTCACTAACTAAATTAGATGATCACTAGAATAACACGTATCACCAACAGCAACTAACGATACATCTTTTAAACTACAATACCAACATCTTTCCAAATTATGATAGAAAATTTGAACTCCATTCATTCCAGGGTGTTTGAAAAAATGAATTGCTTGGCAATATCATTGAATCTCAAGATAATCATATCCCAAATCATTTCTGTCAATACAAATTAGATAAAGCAAGGAAAATGTGCATCTGGAAGGAAAGCAATAATGGCAAAATTAAGATGACCCACAATTTGTAGGAACAATCATATTTGACCTCAAATGCAAAAGTTTGAAAAGTGAGCATAAATATTGTCTCAGTATGATTAGTATCAAGCTTTTCAATAAACTCCTCTGGCATTCCAAATACAATTAAAGTTTTTGATTCTGCACCAACCTCCTAAAATAGAATTATTCTGTTTACAAAAAAACACACAAATCCTCAATATTTTCAAACAAATATTGCATCAAATATTTTCAGTGATGAATCAATGCAAACTTGGTTCAAACAAAAATGAATAACAACATTATTTTGACAACATCCTAGATTATCATCTTTTTTGTGTCTTATCATATAAAGACTAATATTTCAATAATGAACGATCACAATGACACAAAATATCTTATCTAGCCTATTCCTTGACCACTTTTCAAATGAAACCAAATCCTTCAGATCTTAGTTGGAAATTTTTTATGTTCATTCTTAGTGAAGCTATGAGCTGTAAATACAAATAAGGGGCTTTGTTATGGTAAACAACACCATATTTCAAAAACAAAGTTACAAGCAATAAAGTTGCAATGACATTTCATAAATTATTAATTAAAACAGTACTCCTGGAACTTCATCAAACTGAAATTTTATCAAATAATCCAAAAAGACAAAACATAATAAAAGGCAATCATTGGAGATTGTTTTTTGTAAAAAAATAACAAAACAAAATTATCTGCTATTGCATCAACCTACAAAATGTGTAATTTTTGGGCACTTTGGTGATGCATCCCTTATAGAAATTAGAAATAAATCTAATATCTTGAAAAAATAGAATTAAAAACTTGCTATTTTTGACTAAATTACATGCAGATAAAGAACACAAAGTAGTAATGTCAATAAACTTCAATTTTCAACGTCTATTAATTAATTGATACATCTGTCAAAATTGTTGGCAGCAATGAACAATGAACCTTGCAGTCTTGAGCAAGATGCAAGTTCAGCAGATGAATTGGGCATGATGGACCTCCTCTTTTCTACTGTCCTGATGCAAAGAGGAAGCCTATTGGTTGAAATAAAAGCAATTTAATGTCCAACATAAATTTAACCCATTTCTTTCTTGCACCACCTCAGCTTCTTTCCTGCAAAGCAGCACAGCATAATGGGAGACAGTTTTGTCAAAGAACAAGAAAAAGTACTTTAAATCATTTATGTACCTCTCTTCTGTTATGTGGCTTGAGATCAGACATTTCATTATTTGTTGGGCTGTGTTCCTGTATCCTTTTTTATGTAACTTCACTGTTCAACAGAGTGGACTTAGTAATACAGAGGAGAGAGGACCTCAAGGAGTGAAAAACTCCTAAAATGAGGACATAAATTTTGTTGTTCTTGGCATCATAGTACCCACAAATACTGATGTTGCTGAAGGCTATTCCATCATCCTTATCTGTTCAGTAGCCAATACAAAAATCCTTGACTTTTTTTAACACAACAATCATGTTGAAGCAATGATTAATGTCTTCTTTCGATATTTTATGGCGCCTGTATTTCTGCCTCATTTTGTGTCTGACCTCCACTTCCAGTCATTTCCATGGTGAGAAGGTGGATGTGTAAATTTAGCTGTAATCTTTGAATTCTTGGTAGGCAAAAATCAACACAATGAATACTCATCTCAGTTTCCTTTACATTTACAGATTTCATTTAGCAAAAGTCTCATCTGCCAGTGTGCTACACTATGACAGCTCCCCACCTGAAGCCATTGGTAAGGTGTGATTCACTCCATCTAATTGGCATGGAGAGAGTCAGGTGCTGTAAAATTGTCCACCACAGAGGCAGAATATAGATGTCATGCAAAGTTTTTGTGCATTGATATGTACTTCATTTTGTTGGTGTGGTTGATGCTGCTTTTATGCACAACACTTGGTGGTGTTCCACATGGAGTGGTAGGTTGTGTGTTTTTTCTTATTCCAAAAACTAGAATTAGTACAATCTTTTATGTAAAAAACTTCAGCATGGTTGGTAACTGGTAAAAATAATGTACTTCTGTCAACTGCTGTGGTTTATACCTACCAGTCACCACACAACTCATCCATGTATAAATCAAAATTGTTGCTTATAGCCTCATTTGCAATATTGGTGATAAATCTATTTGGTGGCAAAAATATGGCATCATGACAACTTCATTTCCAACTAACCTGTGGGTTGTGTATTACAGTCACAAGAAATATATTTTGTAGCCTCTCTTATTATCTAATGCATCATAAGAGAGAATACATCATACTGAATACTTTTATGTCTTTTCCATCCATATCCCTTGTTTTCCATTTACTTTTTATTTAAAAAACATCTTTAACTAACAGTATAGTCTCTGGTCTCTGTGCTGCAGCCAGTGCAGTCTACAATACCATTCTATGCTATTTCCTCTTATGACAGAGATGAAATCCCATTTTTTCAATCATAAGTGAAACATTTACTATGATATTCTCTTTTCAATTGTTTTCAATTGCAGGTTCCATTTTGGAAATAAACATGAAATCGCCAAGCTCCCAAATCCCACCTTTTTTAGAGTAGTAGTAAATCTTGACCTTTAGGTAGAAGTTCGGATATTTTGTCAGAATAAAAATAATGTTTTTAATTGACTTCACTCTACATGAAATCTCATCAATTGATGCTATTTTTAATTTCTCAGTATTATTCTCTCCTCTCTATCTTGCACGCAATGTTGCAAACTGGCAGGTGTCAAAAGTGTCCCTTTAAAAAATTCTACTAATACCTTGTCCAAGATTACAAATACAATTATTATTTTATGATAAGTTATTCTCCACGGTATGGTAGTGGCAATGTATTGTATGTATCATTATGTGTCATATCATGATGCACGATCGGTGTCAAAAAGAATGTTAGGTAGGTACTGTTGTAAAATACAATACATATTTTTTGGATTGAAATGTCAAAAACAGAAGGATATTAACTGCATGCTGCTGCTAGTATGGTCGCAGGTTTGAAGGTCTCTCTATGGTACAATTCGGATCAAGACAGAACCTTCTAAGAGAAACATACAATCACAATGGTTCTTGAACCAATTCACTCAAAATATGTATGTAAGTATGCCTCACACACCTAAAACAAGAATTATAGCTTGTAACAGTTTTTACTCATCTCCTCTAAAGTCGAGACATCAGCATCTCACATCATAAAAATTGATTTAAAAACCGTGAAAATGGCATCGAAAAGAGCTTTAGTCGAAGCCTTTCGCGAGAGGGAATCCCATCAACGCAACAAAGCTCGAAGAGTCATCGCCGCCGCAGGATCGCTTCAGCAGCTATCTCTTCCGCCCCGCCAAAACATATACATGCAAAACCCAGTCTGGCGCGAGAGAGTTGTGGATTGGTACTTCTCTGTCATCTCGGCTATGAATCGCCAACACCAAGCTTCTCCCTCCGGGAATCGAAGCCACATCGCAAACCCCTTCAATCGAATTACCGTCCACGTCACCACAGCGCTTCTCGATAACCACTTGCTTTCCCTTCCCCCGGAACTTAGCTTTCGTTACCGAAGCGATCGCTCGGCCTACCAACTCGTTGCCACGACCAGCCTGCTAATCGGGATGCGTTTGACAAGACAAGATCTGCTCGTCGAATCTGCAGTCCCGAAGGAAACATGCGGCAGTGGGATTAAGAGGGTTCAAACCCACCAAGACCACTTGAATGAGCAAGTTGGTTACGAAGATGCATCCGCCACAAATGATGGATCCGATGAAAAATTATTAGTCCCTCTACCCTCGGCATCGACTCTCTTGAGAATTAGCTCCGCTCCTAAGTCCATCTCTGAAAAGGATGTTCTCGATATGGTGCGCGAGATGACTGGCTCCCGCATTTTCCCCCGTGAAAAATTGGTCACTGTCTTGGATTTCATTAGAGTATTTTGTTCTACTATCACTCATGTCAACGAAACAGTCAACGATGCATCTTTGGGGCCACGAGACGCAGAAGAGGCGTATCGACTTGCCGATATCTCCCTCCGAGATTTGACTCTCTCTGGATGCAGCCCGAGCATTTTGGCATGTGCTGTCGTCGGCTTGGCACTTGTCAGTTCTGATAATGTGCAACACAACATGTCTTCTGTTCGAAGCATTGTATATAACGCCATCTTTGGTGACGAAGTTTGCCCAATCTTGTTGAAGGCAGTGAGGAAGATAGAAATGAAACTGCTCAGTGTTTCTGCAGTGGGTCCTTGGCCCAGAAACTATCATTTGGCCAATGAGATTGCTCACTCCTCCGCCACACATGTGATTCCATCTGAAGATGATTGAACGAAGAATCTTCTACCCCTAGTTTAGCAAGGATGAGTTCATCCATCAAGAAATCAGGCTGGGGTCTGTAAAATTAGAGCCAGCAGGCTTAAACTCTAATCGCAACCCACCATGTAAATATCATGCGAATGAGCAAGTCTACGAAAAAATATCATCCCCACCTGATTTTTCGTATTTACGAGATCTATCACCTTATCGTCAAGCTTAAAATTTCAAGGTCAAGATAGAAATCTCTTTCCGCTGGGCGAATTTTAGAAAAAAGGTTCGTCTATTTCATAATCTGCGTGGATGATGCATCATCAAGTCAAGTTGTATCCCGATGATGCATCCGTAATATAATTGCTATGTTTTGGAACTTCACTCGATTGGCCAGTATATTGTATGTCATGTCTGTTATGCTATTAGTGTTCGATGTTCTGGCACCAATCAACTTGCTAAGTGTTGAGAGGTTCATTGTTTTATTCTATCGCCTACTTATGAAACAAAGGGGTGGAATAGAGGCTTCTACAATAATTGAGATCTCAAACTCGATTACTATCATCCTACCACCAGCACCTTCTTTAGAGAAACGAAATTGGCAAGAACAAGAAGTGCGCAATCCATGATATTATTGCCTCACATAGAAAATACATCAGTCAATATTAAAATTTGCCTGAAAAGAAAAAGTTATTGTTAAAGAAATCTGAGCATTTGAGAAAATTTTAATTCTAAACAAGCTTGAAATAATCCATGATTTATTTAAGATGCGCAACCGAGGGATTGCCATTACTATCGAAAGAAAGATAAGTGATAAAAGTCAAGACACCTCTGAAGCGTCGTAATTTTATTGTCTCGGTTTGGTTCCTATTTTCAACGTGAAGGCCTGACTGCAGGTGAGTGTAATGAGGAGTGTTCTAATGAACAATCAAGAGAGCGGGCGGCTGGCGTAACAGTCTTGTTGAGAATATATTTTATCATTCAAGTTTTCGAAGATGTTTACTTGTTTTTCCAGATGATGTCTGACATTATTTGGTGTTAAGTAAGTAAATTCATTATTTATATTGTGTTGAAGGGGGAGTAGCAACGTAGGTGGCCCGATATTCATATTTTACGAACAATCGCACTTAAAGACGTGGTGCCAACTGGCAATGACGGCAGACAGGTGGACAGAAAAATTGATATCACGTGTTCACGAAACTGTCAGGCACAAACGGCCATCAGCACCATCCTTCTCATCAACCATCAGCAGCAGTACCATACAATGGGACAGATCATTATTTGTCTATCTGGGGCGACAAATAAAACATGTATTATGTTGACAAAAAACATATTATCATTTGGACAATTATGTGAAAGAAAATATAATTTTTGTTTGAATTTATTTCATTCAACATAAAAATTGGATCAGATGTAAATTAAATAGATACATCATCACACCATCACAAAGGCACAAAAAAATTAACAAAAAGGAAGCAATTGGACATGAGAGATGGCTGCTATGATCCAACCTGGCAAGCAATACACAGAAGATTTTGAAGAGTCTCGCACAAGATGCTGGTTGAGATATAGTTACTGGTGTGCCAAGTTTAGAAATTTAAAAATCATGGAATTCAGTTTTCCCATGATGCATTAAAAGTTTTCATGAATTGGCTGGATTAATTTAGTTCTGATAAATTTAGATTTTAAATGAATAGAAAAAATCCTATAATAGACACCAAAAAGTTGAAAATCAATTGGAGAAAAAGGTTTGTAATTTAAGCACTTTTAAATAAGTATGATAAATTGTTTGATGATGTGTTAGGTCTGTAGTCTGTAGGGTGTGAAATTAGTAAATTGTGACTGAAAGGAAGGAGCTACTCCTTGTAATAGTTAACCCATTAAGAATGCAAAGAATACCTTGATATACTAAAGAATTCCTTTGTGGTGCAAAAGAAAACAATACATGATAGCAAATAGAGAAACCCTTTGCAAGCAATGTCCAAGAAATATTGTTTACTGATTTTAGAAAGATAAACTTTTGACTAGTATAAAGCTCCATCCCCTGCCACAAATTACTGAAATACAACTGAATATAGAAACAATCATGAAAGGTGTACCATGACACCTCAATTTGAGATAATTTATTGCACATTTTGATGATGAGTAACCAAATTGAAACATGGTGACATTAAATCAACTTAAAGCTCTCTAATGGAATTTCAACTTCAGACCAGAGATAATTCTAACATGATTCAGAATATAGAACTACAGGTTCATCTGGATTATATCCTAGTACCACTTAAGAACAACCTAGCAGAATATATTCATAAAATCAAGTTAAAACTTGAGTATCTATTCACAGCTGGTCTGATGGAAATGATATCAAACTAAGGATAAAACTTTGTAGACATGGTGTATCATCACTATGCAATGAAGCATATGTCATATAGCATTATTCACTGGACAAACATAAGAATCTAAGAAAATTCTTTGGTATGGTATAGTATTATTGTGATATTTGAGAGCAGCATGGTGAAATAGTCGCTGTGGACTTCGCAGGGGTGATTGAGACCACTGTAGCTAGACCAAAAATGCAGACATTGTAAATTATTGATGATTAAATGCAATATTACATTGAAGAAAGTTACATAACTGTTATCATCATGTCTGCATATTCAGTCTGTAAGAAAGTCTTCAACATTCAATTTAGTCCAAGTTCTAAAAAGCTTGTTAGGAGCACTCCACCACAAATCTTTTAAACATCATTTTAAGACATTTTCCAGACATTGGTCATGACAACTTCCTTGGATCAATTTGAGGCATTTTTGAGACAAGTGGTATTTTTCAAGACTAAATTCAGGCAAAATGATTTGCTTTATTTTTTCGACTATGGTGAGACTTTTTTGCACTAATCCACCAAATATCAAGTCATTCTTTCAGACAATTTAAAAAGTGCAACAAGTCTCAAAATATTCTAAAACTCCACAATAACTTGTACATTGAATTTCAACAAGCAACACTGCAATAACTTTTTGCATAAATATTTACACATAAGCAATTCTTCATTGAAACAAGACTTGCTCATACCTTGATGTTGAAAGAAAATGTGAATGATTGGTATTAATTTAAAAAGTATATTATGATTCAATTTTTATCATTTTTAAAGTATGTACATTTTTACCCACAGAATGCAGTTTGAATACAAAGATTAACTCTCATACAAACTGGAAAGATTCTTAATGCTACTTCTCCACCAGAGTGTATTTTCTGAATTTTTCCAATTTCATTGATAAAATTGGGAAAAAATGGTAAAATGTAATAATGGAGAATGAGGCAGAGAAGTTGCACAAAGTTACTCCGAGGAGGAAGAGGAACACAACAATCAAACAAGAGTGGTTTGAACAAGCAACAACAAAGAAGATTCAATTAGACAAGTCATAATCAAAATCAAGTGTTCTCACAGGTACTTGCTTTGGAAACTTATTGCCAGGCTCAGCACAATTTGATGGGATTGCTAGTTGTAATGATGCATTTTTACAGGGGCAGAATCTGCAACAGCCAAATGGCAACACAGTGTCAAGGCCCTGTATTCCGTGGTAAAATCTCTGCATTGGAACTCATATTATCACAAAACTTGAAACCTGAATGTAAAATGTCTCAAGAATCTTGAGTTTGTGATGTTAGAAAAATTGCATTTGGAACAGCACAGAATACATGGTCAAATGGCAACACAGTGTTATGACCCCATGAATCATCTCTGAAATATTCCATATTAGAACCCATATCATCACCACACCTGCAATCAGAACTTGAAGTGTCTTTGGTATCTTGAGGGAGTATTGTTGGAGAAGTATATTTGAAACTGGAGCTGAATCCACTGTAGCCAAACAGTAACACATTGTCATTGTCCCATGTTCATGTGCATAATCACTACCATCCTACTGATCAGAAACCATATAGTCACCACCCTTGGCATCAGAACTTGAAGTATATTGGGAATCTTAAAAGAGTACTGTTGGAAAAATTATATTTGGAATTGGAGCTGAATCCATGGTAGATGGTAGCATAATGACAATATAGTGTTGTTGTTCCAAGTTATGATTATCTGTATCTTCCCCCATATCAGAATCAATATCATCACCACAATTGAAATCAAAACTTCAAGTGTCCTGTGTCTTGCAAACTTTGAAGGAGTATTGTTGGAGAAATTGCATAAGGAACTGGGACTGAATCCATGACAGCCATATGGCAGCACAATTTTGTGGTCCAAGTTCCTCTTTATCACCTTTTTCATCATATCAATCAGAAACCATATTGGCACAACTCTTGAAAACAGAATCTTGAGGGAGTGTTGTTGGAGAAGTTATATTAAAAACTGGGGCTGAATACAGCAACAAGCTTTGTCCCCAGTTTCCCCTAAGTCATATCTTCCATCTTCCAGTCAGCACCTTTGTTGTGGAGAAGAATTCAGCTAACCTTAGAACCTTAGTGGTGGAAAAGAGTTCCCTAAATTGCTGCACAGCAACCACACATTTTTTTGTGTTCCTTACACAAATGTGAATTTTCTACCAGCCACAACATTGACCCCTGAAGTCAACAACCATGGTCAAGAATACAGAAGAAACTGACCAATACACCATTCAAAGGGCTGTGATGATAGTGAGTGTGCCAGAGGTGTGCAGAGGCCATTTTTTGGCCATGGATATTGGTGCTTTTGTTAGTGTTAATTTTTGTTGTTTCATATTTTTTTAAATGCCTGTCATCGATTTTTTATCATTTAGGTCATCTGAACCATTGGACGCTGTTATGCCCAGTTGCGCCTCTCCCATGATTCCCGGGTCCCGTGCCTCCTGTCTTGGTTCTTTGTGACGTCATGAGCACGTGCCATGCACGTGCCCCTTTGTCCTTCTCTCCTCTTGTCTCTGTGTGCGTTGAACGCTTGTCTAGTTCTAAACCCATTGTTTCATAATTCTAAAATATCATTTTATTCACAACTGGGTATATCAGACGCAACCTATCATCCACGCACCAAACGCCATCTCTATTGACTGATCACATTGGGAAGGTCTCAAATGGCTAAAGCAGCAAATGAAAGAGCCATTGCCATTGTCAACAAAGTAATCAATGTAAATTCATCATCAAGTGACACAACAATGTCATCACTAACCCCACTTCTATCCACCAATAACAATGAAAGCAACCCCAATCATGGGGATGTCACCAGAAATGTATTAACAAGAGGAGTAGAGAGGGCACTTGTAACAAGGGACAAGAAGACAATCTATGCAATTGAGGAGGGTGTGGAGGATGGTGTGGGTTTGTTGTTGTCTCTTGTGTCATCATGATTGTCCAACAACAACATCACCAACATCACCCAGAAGCATCCTTGTCAAACAGCAAAGCAAGCAGCTCATTACTGTGCTCTATTAAACTTCACAAAAGGTGACATGAAGCAAAGATTTTCTGCTGCCCTCAAATATGGTACAAAACTTTGTGTCCCTGGCAAAGGCTTGTTATGTAAGATTGTTTGTGAAGTGAACACAATAGAAAATCTTGAAGGGAAGTGGAGGCACTCATATGAGACTGTATGTAAATACACCACCCCTAGGCACCCTGAACATGTCAACTCCTCTTGAATGAAGCAAGGGCCAAAGCCGTCACCCCTTAAAGTCTTCGTAAATTAGCTGGATATTTATGTTTTCATGACCCAACTCTCAGGAATAGTGAGCGTTAACCAATTAAATTGAAGGCCATCATTGGAGCTGCAATTGCAAACACTTTTAAAGAGAGTCTTTCAGGGGACTACATATACCAGCAGCTTTGGCATTGATTCCCCAACACCAAGTAACAACCTTAGACAATGCAAGTTGAGGATTGCTGAATGAACTGGATAACATATCCCAGTCTCAATGCTTGTTTTGACTGGTCAAAGCAATGTCTTATCCAATATGTGTTGTAGACAAGCCACATTTTGTTTGCAATATATTCAAAGGTTGTTGCTTTCCATGTGACATTCCTGGTAAGACATTTTTCCTAATATTATTTTTTATTGTATTTTTGAAAATAATATTTCTCATCCTTGTTGTTTCAAGCTGATTTGGAGTTGGAGGTCACTTTCAGGTATGATGTGTTGTGGATGATAATTAATTTTGATGAAACTCAACTCTCAAAATATTCAGAAGGAGACAAAGGTGGACCTCAGGCAAACACCCTCACCAAACAGGACTTACCAAGGGCAGGGACAAGAGTATTTTGGGGTGACAGAGGGCACATAACTGTTGAATTCTGCTCAAGCCCTCTAAGAGTGATGTCACCAATCATGATCTATGAAACCAAGTCCAAGACTTTGGAGAAAATGAAGGTGAAACCAAGTTGGATGAAATAAAATAGTTGCCAGAAGTTGTGGGTTGGTTCAGCTTTGAAAATGAGTCAGTAATTGAGACCCAGATTGCTCTTAGAACAAAGGAAGTAAGGATGAGAACCTGTTTATTCTAACTGTTTTTTATAAGTCTCTTTTCACTAACTTAGCTCCTAGATTCAAGTAGAATTGAGACCAATTAATTTAAGGTCTCATCTTCATCAAGACAGACAGTGGACCTAGGCGAAATTGCAAGAACAAGACAACCCTCCAGTTTCATTGCATTATGCATTGTGAGAGTATTCAACTTGGGCCTTTTCTTCCCAATGCAAAGTCGTATAATCAGGAGATGGACAATTGGTTAAATAACTTGAAAGGGGAAAACTTAATCAAAAGAAGCACAATAAATAATTGAGCAGAAAACTTACACTTATGCTCTCTCTCCTTCAAGAACCAACAGAATGATGGTGAGACTGAGATCAAATCTGCTGCGCTGACCTATTATGATCTCCCATAAATTATTTTCCAGCAGTGACTTTATTGAGAAGCAACTGTTTTCATGCTGTGCAACAAAGGAAAATATATTTAATAGTTGGTTGGCTGTGAGCTTTGTTACATTCACTTGGAATGGGTTGTCCCATAAAACGGTACAACGTTTACTTGGTGATGGAGGTGCAAGTGAGTAAATAACATCAATATTGAATTGGACACAACAAAGATACAAATAATTGAAGGAACAGGTGAATATGCATGCTTATATCATTCATTTCATGTACAACTGTTACTTTATTGTTTTTGAACTAATATTTCATTACAGGCTCAGTCTGTTGGCCTCAATAGTTTTGTCTTGAATGAAGAGTTTGCAGTGGACAAAAAAGTGCACTCCTCAAGAAGACTGAAGATGACCAAGTGAAGCCAGTTGTAGAATGCAAGAATGCTTTCAGTGCTGGCAGCCTTTGGATGACACTAGGATTTTGTTTGATGGGATCCAAGGCAACTGTCTGTGTACAGGTGGAGCAAATCAATATTGAGAATGTGGCAGTTGCCAAGACTAAGGTCAACAACCAAGGCCTTGTTTCAATTGTTAAAGTCTAATTCCAACATGCCAGCTGAGGTGTGACAGGGCATTATAAAGTTCTTGGTCCCTTTCTATGACAACAAGTCAGCTCCATCCAAGTTCAATTTGGTGAAAAGGGCCAAGGATAAACTTGGATCTTTTGAGAAATAGTATGGATGAACATGGAAAGCATTGATGGAGGTGCAATTGTGGAAGTTTCAGGTGAAATGACCAGCACAGGATGAAAATCTACAAACAGCTGCAGCTGATATTAGAGCCCAGCTGCGCCTTGAAGAGGATTCTGTTGGTGGCAATCGTGGTTGTGATGATGATGACAATCAAGGATATATTTGATTTTATTTAATATGTGTGTATGAATGACATCAAATCCCCATCAATAACAATAAAATGATGTGTTGATTGAAAATTAAATTTTTTTAGATTTGATTTTTTTGTACAACTTCCTACGTATTTCTACATATTTGTCAATATACTCCCCAGCCATCATTTTTGGAGGTGCCTAAGTTTGGTACCTACAGCTGTACACTTACACCAAATGAACCCAAACCCAATTCCAACAACCTCACATACATCATCACAGACAATATTGCCTAACAAAAAATTGTTGTGGCAACAAATTTTGACTGATTTCCAATTCACATCAATTTGTCAAATTACTCCTCTACATAGTAGTTATTTTTGTGATAATTATGCAGATAAAAATGTAACTCTACTCTCAAAAGCTGACAGCATGAATATCACTGTTATAATCCATGAACTATTATCATACAATGAATCCAATACAAAGGTCAACAAAACTATCTCAAGTTGTTTATGACTGCAAAACATTCAAGGACCCAACAAAGATGAAGTTGTAATTAAACCCAATGTATCAATTTTATTGAGTAAAACATTTTTAAAGAATGAGTCATTTTCTTACTTACAGAAACCAAAAAAAATATACCCAAATTAAAATTAATTTGTACCACTCACTAAAAAAACATTAAGTATTTTCATTTTTTGAGGATTTATTGTTTTTGTCCTTTATCCTAAAATAAAATAAAAAATTATGAAATCTTTTATAATGGTTGGCTTCCATTCAACCAAAATAATTAGTGGTGATTCAAAATTTTCCTAATCCCAGGAAAGAAAAAATCAAATAAACCAATTAATAATGATGTTGTGATTATTTGCCTAGAGTCTGATAAACCTCTAATGCTGCTCCAAATATGATACATCAAAATAGCCTAAAAGCAACTGAAGTAGTGAAATGATAAAATAGATGTGATATAAATACAGTTTCGAATTTTATGAGCTATTTTGACTATCTGAGAAATGAATTGCGCTTTCCCAGGTGATA
>JALLPE010000876.1:0-14176 GCA_036940025.1 Conticribra weissflogii | reverse complement strand
CAGTAATTACCAGGTTTACCCTTGGTAACAGGTAGTTTACCCCCATTTTTGCAGTAAGTAAATTCAAGTATTGCAATAGGTCCTTGCATCTTGGCCATTAGTGTGTGTGCTTGCTCCCTGTTCCACATGTCATTGGGCAGGATTCTCCAAATGCTTTTAGATGCTGATTTCATGAAGCATATTTTGGACAAATGCCAAAAATTGGCCTGATGCAAATGATATGATATCTTCACATATTCATATGAGCATGGAATGGACTCAATGTAAACCTTGAGATAATCACAAATATGGATTTTGTGATGATGTCTTTTTAGAGACATCCACAATACTATGAATACACCCAAAAACATCTCACCCTTCTGCAACAAAGCGGATCAGAACATTAGCTGCAACTTTATGCCAAAAAGTGGCTTTAAGTTGAGTATATTGGGTATGGGGATCCAAGTTTCTTGCACTAGCTTTACTCCAGTGTACTCAAGATTGCTCTCAAATGTATTGAAAAAGGTTGTGATGGTCCTTGGTGAGGTCTATCATAAACCAATTAACAATTTTTTCACAGTATTTTTGTTTCTTGTAAATATTTACATATGCAGACATGAATTGAATCTATTGACAAAGTTGGAAAGAATGCAATATTGTTTTCAAACATGTGATATCTCAGACAGATTTTGGGACAACTTTTGGGGTTTGCATGGAGTCATGTATAATGTTTGTGAGAATATGACCACTGATTAGATTGTCACAAATGCTTTTTCAAGATTTATGATACATCCCCATCATTTTTTTCATGAGATTGCCTGTAAGGAAACATTTCATGTAAAATATATATCTATTTTGGTATTCAAGCACCATGTGACATGAAAATATCTTGTACATACACTTCATTTTTCTGTTGGGAGAGACATACACACTTGGTTGGTGTCAAATAATTGAAATAAATCATAAATGACCAGATAGCATTTGTGACAATCTTGTTGGTGATCTTGTTGTCACAAATTGAGTGCATACCTTCCATGAAAAATGTAAACAGGACTTTTTGTTGCAAAAAACGTCCCAGATGTCACAAATTCATTCCCTCATGGGGACAGCTACAAACTTCATTGGTGGTTGTGACAATATGATTAGAGAGTAAAATAAAATTTTGCATGTCTTGCATACCTCCCAAAGGGGAGGGCTCCCATGATGAGAGTCCCAATGATAATGTCATGACACAAAGGAAAAGGAATAATCCGGCCATCAAATCATCAACCCCTTCACCATGGCCAAACTTGCTTCTGGTGAGCCTTCTCCTAAGCCTATTGACCAATTCATCATGAGGCATGAAGGTGTGCCACTAACATATTAGCACAGAGGTCTGGTGCCAGGAGGCCTTCTGCTGTTATTTTTGTGGAATTGTTGTGTTGTTGTTGCCCTTGTCAACATGATGAAATCTGTTGCTGGTGTAAAAAGTAATAAATTCAAACATACAAGTCTAAAACCATTCTTTTTACAGTAGTTTAGCTTATTGTTGTAGGCTTCTTTTGATTAAGTGCTGTTGTGAACAAACCCTTGCCACTGTCCAACATGGTGGTGAGCAGTAGCTGACATCATGGTGCGGCTTGACTCCATATGATATAACAAAAAAATTGACATGTCACAATTGTTTTGGTTTATTTGTCATTTTCACAACATAGTGACATGAAAATGAATGATTTTGGTCTCATTGTCACAACCTGTGACATGGCTAACTGACAAGATTGTAACAAATGCTATCTCGTCATTTACAATTTATTTCCAATAATTGAGGATAAGGTTCCCTTGATTACTAGTATAGAGTTGGACAAAATTACAGAAATCTTAAGGCCAGTATGGGTTGGGATGAGAGCAAAAAAACGTCCTTTGTCCATGTAATTCATTTTTCTACGCAATTTGTTACTCTATGGTGTCGAAAGAATAATAAAAAATAAGTGACGTCATTGCAAGGACACAATTTTACTAAAAGAAAGTGTAAAAGGTACGAACGATCAAATATTATTATGACAGGAGAGCATTCGTTTTCAAGTGACTGACAAAACATGAACACATCAGATTGTATGACAAGCGATGGGGAATCAAGCAGCTGTTCAGTATTTAACAACAAACTCCACACTGGTCAACAGATGTCCAATTTACGGATGTTTGATTTAGAATCACATCTGTGATGACGGTTCATTCTATTTTCTATGACGACATTACGAAAAAAGGGAGAAAGATAATTTTCGGATCAGCTAGGAGTTTTATAGAGTCAATTTGGCTCACTGACGCACGAATGAATAATGTTTTACTCATACATGATATTATCATTGGAGTATGTACATAATGCGAACAAATTCGCAACAAATTCCTCCATCGAAGAAATTATGGAATTATATTGAGCAAGGTACTTGTAGTATGAACAAGGAGGCTGTCAACATAATATTATTTGCCAAAATCAATAAACCATAGCGGATTATTTTCAAATTTTTTGCCACTGCATTAAAACTTTTTTCAATTATCAATGTATTGAAATTTCTGGTTGCACAAATAAGACAGTATAGAACAGAACTGCCCTGACAGCTTCATTTGCTTCATCTGTCTCAAGCGTGAAAGATGGAAATGTCATGATTGTCATTTTGAGAAAAATGAAGAAACATTTCAGTGCACATAAGATAAAATATTGATTAAACATAATACTCAATTAATATTATAGTAACCATTCTTGAGTTTTCTCCTGAATACTATGAGCAAAGAAAATATTTCAGTCCTACAAGATTCTGCATGTTGAGCTTTCATTAAGAAAAAATTATCACACCATGCTTTTTCATAGTTGAGACACTATTGCTACTTTGTAAAACACTCAAAAATCAAACTACAAAAGCCTATGCTAGAGATTATATTTTACCAGAAAGATGAAAAGAAATATCAAGATCTATGTGAATTACTGTATCATGGTGGTGGTGATGACAAGAAAAAATTCTGTCTGTTTCAAGCCAGACAGATTGACAGACCTGTCACAGGAGATCTGCATTTTACATTCATATGAAAAGGGTTTTTTGTTTCTTTGATGCTTGATATAGAATGTGTAATGATAAAGTGCCTGTTCTGCCAATGAAACTAAACATCATTTTTAAAAAATGTGTGTTGTGTGTTAATTGGTTGACTAAAAATGGGAGCAAACATTTCCAAAAAGATCAGAATAAGACATTTCAAGTAATTGAAATATTCTATGATTGTGTGCTCGTTTAAAAAGAAATATGTTACATAATGTTTGCGGCTTTTGTGTGGTACAAAATATACCAAATGAGATCAAAAAGTTTCACTTTTTATGATCAATATCTCACCAATAAATGAGCTTTTTCAAGATGGGTTTTGTCCAAAAGCCCTAGCATCAAAAGTGGTTGAATAATGATTTGCCAAAATTTGATTTTTGAATTATTAAAAAGAAGGTAATTGTTGTTGACATTTTTCTGGTAAATTTAACACATATGAGTGGCCACCTTACTAAATAACATTCCTCCTGTGAAATGTGTTGGATGTTTTTGGGTTGTGGGTGAAATTTACCAACATTTACTAGTATTTTTGACAATTTTCAAACATCTCAGGGACCTTTCCAACTAAGCCAAAATCTGAAATGATTTCTTGTTATTCCTCACCATTAACTAAATGAAGACGGAAATGAACATGTTTTTCTCAATCCATAATACAAAATAAAAATATATTTTTCCTAAAAATTCAATACATCAACAATTCAATAAAAGAAAAAATCAGATGCATTAACAAAATATCAAAACACAATCATCATATGAAAGAAGAAATGAAAATGAAAATGAGCAGCAACAAAATCATTGCAATAAACTCATTCTATATTCTATCTCTACAAACAACATCATTACAGTGTCTTAAACTTTCATGAACTCTTGAAGCCTCATTGAATTTTTAAATCTGAAACCACTTCAAGTAACAAAATTGTAGCTATCAGTTACAGTACATTTGATTTGGATGACAAGAGGAACAAATCAAAAATCATAGAAACTGATAAAAACAGGATTGTTCAATTTTTATCAACCCCAAATATTGCAATGACCGGGCAAACTTATGGATTTGGGAGCATGGTTGCAGATTCAGGCAGACAATGAAGAAACGGAATTGGAGAAGCATTTCCATTGGCTGTTTGTTGGTGGTGGTGTGGAAACAGTAGGACAAGAATTATGACTGTCTTGCCAACAGTGTCTATATCCAAGAAATGCAGTTTCATAAGCACCAGCTATGTTGTCATCAACATTGGAAAGCTATTTTTGTTGGGGCGATGACGGGACTACAATAGTTGCTGTGTTATTTTCATCTTGTCATCTTAGATTGAGGGGATGATGGGCAATGAAATTATCTTTGTCATTTGCAATTGAAAAGTTTGCAAAAATAACTGTTTTGGGAAAATTGATGGGGGATTACATCAGCTGTGTTTTTTTCATTCATGTCTAGGAAATGGAGGGGTAGCCATGTTGCCTTGGTGAATGTTGCCATTACGGAAATGGAAGTATAACATCATTGGCTGAGTTGTTGTTGCTGGTTGTTTGTTAACAAAAATAAATATAATGTTGCATTTATTTTGTAGTATGAGGGCTGGCACTGTCATGCAATTAATTGTGTCAAGCATCAAATTCATCAAAAATTCTTAAGAAGTACTAGTTTATCCCCTAATGTGGCGGAAAACAGAATATAGGTAGGAATAGTGCAAAAAATTGATCTCAGATCAAAGCCACGCCACATTAGGGGATAGCATGTTTCCATCCTCCTTAGTGTCAATGGCAGTGCCTTGATTGCAGCAACATCAATGAAATGGACAATGTGACAATACATGGTCATTGGTGGTGTTGTGGACAATGTTGTGTATCAATTTGGGGTGTGGGATGGAAGTATTAGTGTAGTTATTTGCCATTTTCTACAGTTACAATTTTTGTAAGAAAAATTAAAATTTAAAATAATTAAATTGCTATTGGTTTTGATTGCAGTTGACTATCCAAATTCCATTTCATTGGCGCCCTCCTCTGTCCCGTTGATTGTTACATTGTTCACTTCAATCACATGTTGCTCCTCTCTGATTTTTTCCTCCCTTTCCTCCATTCCCCCCTCCAATACCTCTGCAGCATTGGTGAGATCTTTTGGCCGCGTCTAGATTTTTTTGCAACCCTCTCATATAAAAATAACTAGATACCCTCCGGAACCTAGAGACCCTGGAAGCTGGAAACAATTAGCAGTTTAGCAGTCTGTCCAACCCAAGGGTCGTGTCAGGACGTTTCCCAGACACATTGGGTGTATACCAAACTATAGTTGGCGTGGATTATGCCATTTTTGACAGAGTGGTTGTCAATCTAACAGCGATGATAGGTCTCTTCAGTGCTCAATTTTTCCACAAGTTCCAACTTTGGAGCACTTGAAAGCCACAAAAACTCAACAATAAACCACAAGTATGACCTATCAAAATGATCGGAAGAAGCTGCTCCTTCTATCTGTTAGGTCCTGACTTGGGTAAAAGAGAGTAATATTTGAGAAAATTAGTCATTTTCGTTTTCTTAAAATATTGGCTGAAATTTTGTTAGATTTGTGTTCCGCCAAATTAGGGGATAATCTGGTACTTTGGAGAGAGAGATTTCACAAAGTTTGATGATTGAAGACCAGGATTGTTGGCAGTGAATGATTGTTAAGATGTTGTCCATCATGTAGAAATTTTGTTGGCAAAGAATGTGCAAACACGGACCAGTGGTGACAATGACGATTTTATCATTTTTATATCGTTTCCTGGTATGAAGTCAAAAATTGTGGTAGTACGAAGAGTAAATTAGGTAGGCTCCTACTACCAAACTGTTTTTTTTATGTTGTATGACAATATCATCTGCTCGAAAATGACGCACGATGGCATCATTTTTGTTGAATTCAAATGCATCTGAAGATAATTAAATTAATTTTTCCATGACGTCATAGATTGAATGCCATTGTATTGAGAAAGTGAATGTTGTATAGTAACATTTTTCGCTTTCATAATATATATTAATATTATCTCCACTGATTTCAAAATGCGAGCTTTTGAAAATATATCCTACATTTTGAATTTAAAAATGACGCACATCCAAGAATGCAACATACATTAGAAGAATTCAATTCGTTTGTGACTGTAAATTTCTCTGTTTCATTCCTGCTTTCTCTCTCTCGTTCTATCTCTGCTTTTTCTGGTTTCGTTGTTGTATCCTTATGAATTAATTTATATTTAGTAGACGATATTCATTATATGTTGTATTTATCTTTTAGTATATCGCCTTCTCAACGAAAACTTCACCAATCTATCATAGTTGCACCCAATTTTAATTCTCAATGACGATTTTTAGAGGGGTAGAATTCTTACGTTTCAAACTGAAGACTGACGACAGAAGGGCGTTTATCAGCAAGTATTATATACATATATATTCTTCCTATCTCACACAATGCAAAAATCCAATACTCGAGCTGTATACATATTCATTAAAAAAAGACTTACTCAATTACAAATGCAATACACAGTATGTATGTACCCGTTTTTGGACCTTTCTAAATCTCCGCAGTATCATAGTACTACAACAATTTTTTAACTTTCTCTCTAGTGTATCGTACCTGACCATCTAGAAGAAAAAGTTGCACCAAACCTTCGCTATGGGAGGCAGGCTGGAGGTTTCCTTCAACTTTTTGATTAATTAGATGTCATCACAAATGATTCAAGAGGACAATTGGAGCCATCAATCAAAGTAAATAACTTATAAAAATTGTCTATTTTTGAAATGAATCAATTCTATCCACGCCTTCCAATAAAAGAAGTAGGGTCAAGAAAGAAGTCATCATAATATTGTATTGAACGACAATTCAAGTCGCTACTGCTGTCCTACATAAACCAAATTTCGGAATCAACGAAAAGGACAAAACATCCGTAAAGAAAAGCAATAAGAGTAGTATCATTAGCACTATCATCATGCAAGCTCCCGCCGGTCCTAATGATAACGCGCAGTCCTCGTCTCTGTTGGGGGCTCTTCAAGTCCTGGCAGCCACAGCGTCGAACGACCAGCAATTGCGAGATCATTTCGCTTCTACTAAGGCAACCGCTGCAACGGCTGCCACCGTGTTAGCGGCAGCGTCTGCACCTGATTCATTATTCGTAGGTGGACGAAGAAATGGTGACACCTCGTCATCGGAACAACAATTTCATGCAGCGTCAAGTGAAGAATACAGAGAAAGTTCTTCGGCCGAGTCTTCGACCGTTGTGCAAGATAATCGCAGGAGAATAGGCCCTCGAGATGATGGGGCTCGGCGTAAAAGTGACAGCAGTACTAATGGTAGCCACCTCAATGGAAGCGATCATCAATACTGTAATGGAATGAAGAGAAAGGATTGTCGATCTATCGATTCAAGTGGAGATGAATCTGTTAGCAGGAATTCTAGTAGTGGTGACGACGGAAACAAGAAAACGGAGCTTCGCAAAGGAAAGTGGACGGTACGTTTTAGCCTTTGGTTTTAATCGGTCGCGACGCGTCATGATTTGAAGAAATAGATGCTGTGATATGCCGCCTTCTCGTCATTGTCATCTTAGCTTTGTAGTCTCTCACAATTGTGTCAAATATCGAACATCTATCCCTTTTCAAGACGGAAGAAGAAGAGTACACAACACGTGTAATTCACTACTTTTCATCAGGGCTCATGACTCTTCCAGAAGGAAAAACTCTCCGCTCCTACCTCGCGGAAAAACTTAATTGTGACCCGATGCGTATCACAAAGAAATATGCGGGTGCCTCGTGCCTTGGAAAGCGAATACATCACTTGTGCGAGAGTCCTAGGTTCACAAGACAGCAGATCGAGGAGGCCAAGACGGAAATTGAAGTTTTGGAGAAAAGATTTCAACTAAGGTTAGAGCACGGTTTGGGTGTTCCACTTCCTCCTGTGCAATTGGAGCAAGAAGCGTCAACTGGGGGTTCCTCTGGTGTATATGTCTCTAATGGAATCGGTGTTGTTGGTACTGCTCATAATGCTAGTCAAGCTGTACAGCTTCACCATGCTTTTCCCGTTGTTCAGCATCATCCAAGTCGACATAACCAACACTCGACGATACATTCGAATCCGCCTACTATTGATGGATCTTCAAATGTAGTTGTGGGGCATCATTATCAGCAGCAACTTCAACAACATCATCAGAATCAGCCAGCACCCCAACCAATGGTTCCGATCGGATTGCCTAATTTCAATCAATTTGCTGCATTTCCATTTCCACAAGCAAGCAATGGAACTAATGCCACAAATCATAGTAGTAGTCCAACTGCTGCTCAGCAAGCAACAGCATCACAGTTGCCAGCGAAGCAACAGTCGCACCCTCATCGAGTGACAACAGCAGCGATAGCTCCACCAGCTGCTCAATCCAATCTCGTAAATAGCCAAGCTCAATCTTTATTGAACACATTGGCTCAAAATGCCCAACTGGCTGCTGCTGCCTATAGCAATAACAGTCATAACAGTATATCGCATAGTTCTACAGGAACATCGCCAGCTGGATCCACCATGCCTCAGTTTACTCAGCATTCGCATCTACCTTCACAACAACCTTATCAACCGTTTCAACAAATTCAATCTCAGCAGCAACTGCAACCTCATCAGCAGCCAACACCTGCACCGGTTTCGACCCCCCAGACTCAAGCTTCCCAAGGACAAATGAATAACACATTTTGGCAACAGTTGGTGTTTAATCCTCAAGCTGCGGCCGCTGTTGCTGCAGCGGCAGCACAGCAAGCTCAACAGCAGCAGCAGCAATCTGCTGTATCTACTCCAGCAGCTCCTGTTAACACAGAGTAAGTGGATGTTTTTGTGACTATGTTTGGCCCGTTTGCGTGTGCTTTCAATTTTCCGTTTTGATCATGTTGACTTTATTGTACCTTCAACAATTTCCACTTCCAAAAGAATGAATGAAAAATGGGCCCAAACATTACTCGTTCAAATCACGGCCCAGTTGCAAGCTTTGGCGACTTTGTCTCCTACAACTTTTAGGCAAATTCAGCCCCAGCTACTTCAAGCATTTATGTCCTCTGTCCCTCAGTCTCAACAACTGCAAGTGTTGCAACAATTTCAAGAGCATCCGCATTCCACACAGCAAGCCGCTCAATTTCCCGCATTCAACCCATCGTCTATCGGTCAAGGTATGCAACTTACCGGACCAACTCCTACTGCTCCCGCCAATACCACAGCCGTGATACCTAACGTCATGGCAAATCCAAAGTTGTCATCTACTCATCCAGCTCCGTCCGCAACATCTGCTTCTACGCGTCCCGCAACAAATAGTGCGAATGTTGGGAGCCAAGGTTTGATCTCCATTGCTCCGCCTACATCGTTTGCATTCACCAACACACCATTTGGAAGTGTTGGTAGTTTAAACCAAGCCCACAATAACTCTCAACCGACAAATCTTTCAACGAACGTCCAACCTGCTCCTCCTCCTCAGCAGCATCAACATCAATATAGCCAAATACCACTCCAGCAACAAAATCAGACGCAACATCAGGTGCCCCAGACAGCAACAAAAGATGGTTCATATAGTTCAAGCTCTATCAATGGAACGTCGCTGCAATCCACAACTGTTACAGAGGTCGAGGATCCCGTTAGGGACGCGATCAACTTGCTACGTCAAAATCATGAAGATGCCTTAAATAAGGCCCGCAGGGAGCAAGAATCTGAAAGACTGAAGATGCAGAATGTGCAGCGACATGGAGTTGTAAGTGATCACAAGGATAACATTGAACGACTTCACTTGCGTAAGCGCCGCAAAACCTCTTTTGAAGGATCCAAAGAAGATACAACGACTTCAACTTCGTCCAATGAAGGTGATACCACCACAACTGCTACCAAGTTAACGTCCAGGTCTTCTTCTAGTCTTACTAACAATTCTACCGTGGATTTTAACGGAAAAGGAATGAATGAGAATGAAGTCGATGTAAAAGTTGGAAAGAAGACCAATGGCGTCAATTCCTCTATCACGAACAATTACAATAGAAGACAGTATTTAGCACCGCTTGGAACAAAAACAGATACATCCTCTGGGTCAGGATGCACCACTAACCCCTTTGATACTGAAGAATCTACAAGCTCTGCTGAAAGGCTTAGTGACGAAATGAAGACGGGGAGTTGCAGCTCAAGCAATTCTTCGTCAGATGATGACAAAGAACAGCAACATCATAATTCCTCTGGATCGGGTTCTCGTCACCAGTCAGATCACAAAAAATCAGGCCCGTTGAAGAAGCGGAAGCAATACAAGTCCACCAATAATGGTGGAATCACATTACGCAATCTTGCAGATCACAATGTACGTATGGATGCACTCCGCGGTGAGAAGAAACATTAATCGAGACATTTATTGCGGGTTATTGTAACAAGGAGTTTTGTTATTTCCTTAAGAGATTTTTTAATTAGTTAAGCATTTAGTTTTCTTTGATGAATCACTAATGTCCCGTTTTTAAAAGAGACTGTTTTAATAAAAAAAAATTGCTTCGATTCTGCTTCAAGATATCCAACGATGAGGTCAATTTCGTGAGTTCTAGGGAAGCAGCCAATGCAGCGATGTCATTGCGGATTGTTATGATCAACTCATTAATTGACGAAGAAAATGAACCGTTATCAATATGATTCAAAATTTTCCGATGCTTCAATTTCCGACAGTGCCAGTCGAGCAATAATGTATCAGTGCCGAATGCGGTACCTGAGATCTAGAGAATCGGGTGCCCGTCATATCAGAACAAGACGAAAAGGTTCAACCGATGTTCTCATTGCCGATTTTGAGAATGAGAAGCCCCAACTGCCCGGTCTCGATAAGAACGTGCATGGCCCTTGTTCTCCAGAAATACTCCGTCCTCCGGCTGAGGTGATGACAAGAACTAAGGCATTCCGTCATGCTTATTGGGAGTATCACTGTAAGCCTGCGTCAAAGAGGGTAAAAAAACTACAAATTGAGGAATCGAATGACAGGGAACGCCTTAACACCAAACGACAAGAAATATGGTCTAAAATCAAAGCAAATGAGAGGTCAAGACGCGAGGCTGAGATTCGACAGCGCGCTGAAATGGTCATCAACCAGGCTCTAGATTATCAAGAATCGGATGAATCAGATTCTGAAACGACAGAATCGACACCAATTTCGATATCAAATCAATCCGAAATCGAATGCGGAGGAGTCCCTTCTCCTCATGACGATATAGATGATGAAAGTACTGTGACATCATACTCGAAGAATCATAAAAGAATGACAGCGTCGATCAGCTCACCGTTTTATTTAATAAATGAAGCTGAATCACGAAGCGGGCAACCTCATGCTGCATTGTCGAACGAAAGAAATAATTTCAAGAGTTCTGGAAGTAATAAAATGCAAGAAGAGGACGATATTCCAGAAGATAGTATCTTCGCATTCCTGACGGATTGGACGAAGACTGAAAAAAGACGAATCAGGTGGTGATAAGTCATATATATACAAAAGATCCACAGTAATATGATGATATGAAGTAATTATAGTTATAAGATTTCTAAATCACATCCTTGTTTGAATTAAATTTTACATGATGATGACTGCACGCGACTTCTGGTCCTGATACGGGCATTCAAATAATCAGATTTGGCATCAACACCTGAAATTATTGTGGTTTGATCTTACGCCCAGGCACACTTAAAACTTCCTGAATCGAACGATAAAATATTGTTGTATTAATGATATGAGTTGTAATGCAAACGACACAAATCTCTTTGATAATGTAGAGCTTTCTAGCCAGAAATATGCTGGATGAAAACGCCAAGGTTGTTATGATTAAGTTTACCGTTGGGCGGAATATGTGTGATAGTAAACAACTTTTCGGAGTACCAACGAAATGCCTGATCAGTGATAAGAGGTAGAAAGCAATGCCTAGATATCCGTTCGGAATGTCAAGAATGGATCCATGTGGAACTAAACCGAAGAATGAAAGCATCTTGGCCTCTGGGAGGGCAAATACAGTGCTGAGTCATCACGCAATGAAAAGTAAAGTTGGTGAGAGAACAATATTGCTTGCACTAACTTGCAATGTTTAGCTCAAATCCTTGCATGATCATGCATGTGGATATAAATGCTATCTTCAAATGCCTTGGAAGGCACGGGGAGACTAATCCCCGTAGTCAGAGTAGCTGATTCAAATATCATCGCTTTATAACATAAAAAGCCATCGCATTGCAGTTTACTCGATTGACGAATTCAAGAATACTCGGAAAAAGTATCACAACGAAAGTGAAAAGAGAAAGCAGAGATAAAAAAATGAGCTCAGCCCCCTGCACTTGTACAAGGGATGATTTGTGCTATCTTCACACGCCTTCCCTGACATATGCCGTGGAGACACGGGGAGACTAATCCCCGCATTCGGAGTAGCTGATTCGAACATCATCGCTCAAACGCAACTAAACAACAATTTCATAATAGCTCGCAACCAGCAATGAAAGGCAGCGAGATACGACCACAATCCACAATTCGGTCACCTCAGCCACCTCACCTACAGCTGGCACCAATCGCCTCGATGTCGCATAGCGCCGTGAAATCATCTTCAGGATCTTCGGCTTTGCGTTCAACTCGATACTCTACATAGATGCTGTAAGCGCTGAGAAGGATTCCAAGAACGGATAGCAGTCCGTTGTCAAAGAAGGATCTCTTCGCCATTGTCGGTGGAGATGAGATTGATTTATGGTTTGGATGATAATATATATACTATATTATCTTGTATAATATTATTTTAGTAATATATTTCTAGAGATTGTTTTATCCGGTGTGTGTGGCGGTATTGTACCATGGGATATTTGTGTGGCTGGAATGGACCCACCGTAAGTGATGATTAGAGTGTCCGCACATTTGCCAAATTTTACAAATGTCTGGCTTTTTTTTCAAATTTCGAACCAAGATTTCCGTCGTCGGTGGTTCGTCGATTTTGATGAAAAAGAAGTGTCCGCGCATGCAGCACAATCCATTGTTGACTTTGCATCATGAATTCAAGCCCCCTAGCACACAATAATTGAAATTTGAAGACATATGATGTATGCATAAAATAATGTGGTTTGATAAAAAGAAAAGAGTATTTCAATAATTTTTCTGGTGAACTTGTCCACACTTGCCCTACCTGCCACTTTGCTTAAATAATAACAAAATATTTTTGGCACAAAATGGCATGTATTTTTTCTATGATGTTCATCTTCCAATCACAGAGCATAGCAAATATTGTTTCCTCCAACTTCTCTCTATCTAGTGCATCAACATAAACTCCATCACTTTGTAATCTAATCATGGTGTCAATCAATATGTGATGTTTGTCTTCTGGCTGATGTTGGCTCTGTTCTCTGTCTCACAATCTCCAATATCTCCAACATAAACTTCCACCATCTCTGTTGTCTCCATCTATGTTGTTGTTTCCTTACATCATTGTCCTTGTCTTCATTGTTTGTCACCATTGTCATCATCATCTTCATAAAATTTGCCATCATCTCTGCTGCTGTCTTTGTTGCCATTGTGTTTTCAATCTATCATTGCCACTATTGCCATTATCTTCATTGCAATTGTCTTTTCCATCCATCATCTTTGTTGCTGTTGTCTCCATCCATCATGTCCCTTCATCTCCATCTTCATTGCTTTTCCATCTTTGTTTCTGTCATCTTCTCTGTCCATCATTGCAATTGTCTTTGTTGTCACCACCTTTGCCTTCAATGAAATTGTCTTTTCTGTTCACTGTTGCATCATCTTAATCATTGATCATTGCCATTTTTTGTCTTCTCCATCCAGTCTTTGTCATTTTTGTGTTTTCCATCATCTCTGTCTTTGTCATTTTTGTTATCATCTTTGTCTCCATTGTCTCCTTCTTTTTCACTGTGATCTTCTCCATCCATTGCCATTGTCTCTACCTCCATCATTGATGCAATTGTCTTTGCCATCATTTTTGTTGTTGTCACGCTTACTGTTATCTCCATCTTCATCACCTTCACCACTGACTTCATCACCATTATCTCTACCTCCATCACTATTGTCTTCTCCATCCATTGTTGTCATTTTCTTTGTCATTGATCATCACTATTGTCTTCATTTTTGTTGTGCTTGCCATTGTGTCGGTCTTTGTCATGTTTGAGATCG
>JALLPE010000875.1:0-14192 GCA_036940025.1 Conticribra weissflogii | reverse complement strand
CCCATGCAGTATTGCACAGTATGCAGATGCTTTGGGATGATCATATATGTCCCAACCAGTTCAGTTGTTACATTGATGCAATGATTGCTAACTTTGGCAATGCTGCACTCTGGATTTGTAACACAAATTACATGATGGCAATGTTGAGGATGTGGATGAGGCTACATGACCAAAACATTCAGATGTAGCATAGCCATGACCAAGCAAGTTCAATTGTGCATCACATTCAGGTCTATCTTCTAGATAGAAACACAGTCCAAATACCACCCCCAGAATGAATTGCGCAATTGTGATACCTCATCCATGAAATGGTCAAATACTGGTTGGTGATCATACTTGCTCCATCCAAGTGCCAACACACAAGTGTGGTATTTTGATACAAAATGCTCTTATAGCAAACTGAGTGTGACAGTCATGGCCCATACCAAGTTATATTTCTGTCTGGTGTTAGTACCCTGGAACCCATCTGACCATAGGTAACCCACCATTACTGACGTGTTGGCAGGATCAGGTGCATTTGCTAGTATGCTGTTGACCACCATCTGACATTGTTGTGGTCCATGTAAACCCCCTACATGTGGCCTAGTGATAGAATCATGAGCAAATGTGATTGGTATACCATGACCAAGAACATGGTCAATATATGCATCTAGTGATATGCACGCTGTATTGACAATATTCAATGTAGTTGGTACTGGTAGGTTTAGTTGGATCTAATGCTTGCCGCCCATGAACATTTTGTAGATGTCTTTTAAATGACTTGGAAACCATGATAGAACATTGTTGTTGACATTGCTGTGGTTGACGGTCATTTGCAACAGCTTCATTACATTGACACAATGGTTAGAAGTGTAACATGGTATAAGATTGTATCTTTTGAAAAAAACATGGGTATCTTCCATTGTACTAACATTGTAAGCAAAATTGTTAGTGTTACTGAGAGCACATCATACTATGCCATGTGCACCACCATGTAGTGGATGTAACATGCTGAGAAAAAATACAACTGATTTGGTTGACTATCAAAATGTTTGGATTGGAGGAATAGATAATTGATTGCCTGTGTCAATTGTAGATGATGACAATGCAACTGAATTCGTTTTATTGAAATCGGAGGATGATGACATGGTAGAGATGTTGTCTGTAGCATTTACAATATTACTTGACATTTTGTGTGAAATGATATCACTAATATCATTGTTGATAGTACAGACTTGTGCAGATGATACAGGATCATTCAATTGTAGATGCTCTGGTTTGTAGTGTTTTGGCATGATTTTCTTGATGTTTTTGATGTGACATTTTTTGGATAGTTTGATTAGATTGCAATATTTGCATTGTATGCCTGAAGCAAAACATGTATTGCGCTTACATGAAGAATAAAAGTTTTGTTTATCTTCATGACATTGTGCCATGACAAGGTGGCATGATGGACCTTGCATGATTAATATATAAAATTATGAGTGTTTGAAAAACATTTTTTACATTATTATCATACACTAAATTATGATGATAATGAAAAATACAAACAAGTGTTTAAAGGTATACATATTTTTAATGTATATTATATATATAAAATAAATAATGCTAGTGACTTAACATAAGTACCATAAAACAAAAGAAGAGAAAATCAATTAATGACCACGTCGACAGTATATGAAAGGTGTATGCAATGATGATACATTAATTTTTTGATTAAAATGACTATCCACATCAACAATGGCAAAATTATATTTCTTTGGACAGTATAATTTGGCGTATGTCCAAATAATCTGTATGTGATTGGTATTTGTGAACAAAAAAGACTGCTTGAGGTATACAATGCGGTAAAAACAGAATTTGGTATACATTTGGTAGAAAAAGTCATTGAAAAAGTATTTCTTTGGAAATTATGGTATACAGGAAGGATTATGCATATTCTGGAATACTTGAGATATATGAAAAAAGCCACATAAAGTTGTATAGCAACATTTTTTGCTGCACCCACACACAAACTTCTGTATTCAGCTGTTGAGCCAAAACATGCAAATAATGAGACTTGCAAGTCTTATTCTATTTAACTTAATTAGCTTTGTTGCATCCTATACAAGTCCTCTTATTGTTTCTATTTGGTTTTACAATACCACTATTTTGATCCCTGATGTGCTGTGATCTTAGTTGGCAATGGCCTACCCTGAACTTTTGAGAATGTTTGAAAATTGAGGACACATTTAAAGACATAGGACATGGCTGGGACGTGTTCTCAACATGTCACAGGACATTTTCTTTAAAACTTCCCTGGCCCCAGTGTCATTTGATGAAATATATCCTTGTCCATGGAAATAGAGTATATGTGTGCCAAAGAATGTAAATTTGGATAAGCCAATCTGGATGTCTACATAGAACAAAAAAGTCACCTGTGCCTTTGGACCTAAGCAGATTCCAATTTGCACCACCAGACTCTTCTGTAAGAAACTCAAGAGCAAACGGCACTACAATCTCTAGAATGAGATTGGTGATTCCATATTGAATACCATGCTCTAGCGCCTCCTACCATCAAAGACCTTCTTGCAAGTCCTCTTTCAAAATTCATCACCTATGCTTCCAAAGATTGCAGATCAGTGGCACTTCCAATAAAATCTGTGTGACTGCAGTCCATCCCCTCTTCCAGAAAGCCAAGTCTGAAGCAAGCAAAGCAGATAATCCTAAAATTCATCATGCTATGATTGTTCCATTAGCAGATGAATACTAGAAAGCAGCTGAGAAAGAAAATAATTCCTGAGCATCTGGGATGATGTTTAGCATGAAGATGACATAAATGTTATTAATGGAACTACTGTGCAGAAGTCCAACACTGTGCTGATGGGGATCAACAGTTAGAAGACCCTCTTGTGCATTTGCCTGATGCTGATTCTTGAGAACCTACATGGTCTAAAATCCAAACAAGCTAATGTCACTTCTGCCTTCCTTCATGTTACTTTTGGAGAAGATGAGAGAGTCTCTGTGGAGATGTCTCTTGGTTTCAAGCAGCATGGTCCAAAAGAAAAGTTCAAGGTTCATTGTCTAAAGAAAATTCTTTGTGGCTTGAGTCAAATTCCATAGAAAAATGTTTAAAATAAAAATATAATATTCAAACTCTACTTTACAATATGTCCAAAAATGCAATAAAAAATGAAATGACACATAAGAGAGTTTTCTGAATTAATTAATGATATTACATGTCAGTCTATGTCATAATCATCACTACTGCACACCTTCTCCTTGTTGCTTGTTGCTGCCAGGTTTGGGTATTTCAAAAATTTCTTCCCTCTGCCAAACATTTCATTATAATGAAATCACTAAGAAAGGGGTACAATTCTCATATTTAACCCCTCCAACATCACACACAACGTAAATTGAACAACCATCAACCTCTCCTCAAACCCATCCAATCTCATATTAGTCAACATATAAAGTATTAATATCAGAATTTGGTAATTCTAACACAGTGTCTTTATACTTATTGAGAAATAAGAAATATTGCTTTTGACATGCATCATTTTTCTCATCCCTTCCTTTTTCCATATCCTCAGTCCATCATGTTATCCTTCAAATAATCACGGGTTCCTTCAGTTGTGTAGCGTCAATGCTCCAGTTTTCAAGTTCTAAATCAAATCTATAACAGGCAACATATTAGATAATGAAATAAATATTTTGATCAAAAATGGTACTCAAATCAAATCATTGTCGCCAAACACATCTTGATAGTTCTATTCATCCAAATTTCTCAGTATCTGAGCCTCCTCAAGCTTTGCAGATGTGTCAAAAATTGCCCTTTGCTCTAATAATTGACCCCCTCTATATGCTCAGTTCCCATTTTTTATGGTCTTGACATCACTCCAAGACCTATCTGCAGATCCTATCCCAAGATGCTTTGAGATAGTTTGACAGGTAACAAGCCAAGAACCTGAAAGGAAGGGAATGTATCCCATTGATAGTGTGGGGGCTTTGAGCAGTCACCAACGCCTGAGCCAGGGAGCTTTGCAGGACCTTGACTGATTGACAGAGTCTTTGTGGACTTGTTTTTCCCAACTTTTTGAGAATTCTTTCTATCAAAGAGGTCTTGGTAGATATATTTTCCCCAAGCAAAGCTTCATATGCATCCCTGGCCATCGGATGATATTCTTGTGGCATGTGCTAGGGTCATTTAGTTCCACATCGTAGGCACTTCATCTTGAGCTTCATACCACTGGGAATCTTTTCTACATGGTCATCTTTAAATAAGCTTGTCACGGTGTATCAATAGTTTTAATTATTGATGATGTGTCATGGGACTTAATGACCTGTTCATGAGCTCATCCAATAAGTCTGGAAGAAAGGTGAACAAAAATCATATAATAGAGATATTATTTAAATGAAAGAATAAAAAATCAAAAAAATAACTTTCTTGGGATATGAAGAATGACTGCAGTGGTGATGTTATTTCATTGCCTGATTTCTTTATGTTTTTATTTGATGGATTTGTTGTCTGGATATTTGTGGTTGGTCCTTGGCTCATAGCTGTATTTTTTGACATTTGTACATGACCAAATATGCCTACAGATGAACAAGTCCAAGGGCAGACAATGTCAGTCATTTTTCAATTTATTTTTTGCAGAAAGGAACAAAGGTCATGGGTGTTACCCCAATTTAATTTTATGAACTTCCCAATTTTGAACAATGAAAAATTCAATGTAATCAATTTTCACAGGATCAGAGAGGCCCAAGGGGGAGAATGAGAGATGCATTACAAAGAATTTTTTGTGTTGGCATTGTATATCTTTCACTGAAATGGGATAACTTCCACAAGGAATCAAACTAAACTTTAATAGATTAATTTGGAAGATTTTGATGATTCACAACTTTTTCATGTTACAAGTGGAAGTAAGGGCCCATGACTATTTACAAGGCCATGCTGTAGACTCATGACTCAGCAAAAAATGTCTCAAAATATTGGGCCATCTTGTTCTGCCCCTGAGATTTTAGTACATATTCCCATCCTGAGGACATGGTCAGGATATGTCTAGGATATTTCTAACTATGACTGTAACCACTGTCAAGCAAAGTATCATCTGGAATAATTTCTAGCCTGTCTAAATAATATGTTCCAAATGTTGGCTCACTGTATAGCCATATGAATGCATTGATGGAGTTTTTATCAAATCTTTTATGTTTTTTGTTTCCTCTTTACTATGGATGCATTTCTTTTTTCTCCCCTGACTTAACTTTGCAGCATGCTTCCATCCAAGCAAATTTTTACACTGATGACTGGAGGCAATGACAAAAATGGCTCTTTAATGAATGTTTTGCCAAAGTGGTAGATTGACTCTGCTTCCATTGATTTTCAAGGAGTTGATTGTAAATATCACACACCTTACCATAAAACATTTCTTCTTATGAAGATTTTCTTAAAATGGATCAGAACTAGCACAAATATCTGTTTTTGCAAGCAATATAATTTCTTGCTTGTTGAAACCTGTGTCTTTTCCCTTCTGAGGATGTTTTAACAAAGGTGGAAATTTGTTGCAAGACAACTTCAAAGAGCCTGGTGACTGTTTTGATGCAGCTGATACTTCTGATGAGGAAGGGATTTTATTGCTGTCTTAAACATGATTAGAAGGAGGAATTGAGTTGTTGGGAGTGAGTGCAGACTCCTCATACCCTGGTCACAAACCAATTGATGGTTGTACAGGGGAAGGGGGAAGAAATGTATGTAGAATTATGTAGAAACATACCATAAAAATAGCTATGGAGTGGACCTCAAATACATTTACTTCAGAGTAGATCAGAATTGAGACAATTGACAAGTCAATATTTTGAAAATTCCATTCATTTGGAAAAGTACCTTTTTTGCCTTACTGGGCCTAAATCATAAAGTACGTATTAAATTATAGATCAATGTCTAATGATAGTCTTACTTCTACATCATGAAAGTAAGACATGCTATAAAAGTGAAGTAATTGGTTAATACCAGTATTTGTATGTAAGGTACAAGCAATGTTTTTTATATAGAGATATATTTGACCCACTATCTAGTTTAACAGAATGTACTTATTCATATTATCAAATGTCTAATATCTGTTTTGTCATTTGGATGTATGAGTGTACTTTTCAATTCTTTGCCAAGAATAAGCATTAACACATTGCATCTATTTTCAATTTATGTAATAATTGGATCATTTTATCTTTTTCCTTATTTGTATCCATTAATAATGCAGCAGTTGTGGCATTGGTCCAAGGGAAGAAAATTGTTGATTTTTGCAATTTTGCTCAAAGTAAGTTCTCAGATGAAGACTGATGCAGAACCAATGGGGGAAACATCTCCATTGTCTCAGTGGAAGTAGTAAGAGGGAAAATTTTGGTAAATTTGATTTTGCAAACAAGGAACTGGCTTTGAAATGAATGGTCACATTTTTATTTTAATGAGTGCTTTTCAAAACTGTAATAGGGGATTCACATGTTGATGAGTTGCTGCAGTGATCATTGTGCTGCAATGTGACAACACAGTCAAAGCTATTCTATCATCGCATCCATTAATCACATAATCTGGCTTATGCACTTGATTCACATACCTGGCCATTGCATGATTGGTTACATATACGGTTCTCAAAAATAAATATGATAAGCAGAAATGTAATAATTCTCTTTAGCAAATCATTTTGTAGTCTTGTACAATCGCATTCATTCACCTTGCCACAAACATGAAAAATCTTCATTGTCATTAATCTTTAATAGTTGTGTGAATTTGAGAGTTCACAGCTCTATAATATCCTCCTCCCAAGAGGCATTTGTCAACCACGTTTGTTCCTGTGAATCGGTTCTAACTGCCCTGTTCCTTTCATACTAATAAAATCCAATTTTTTTTTGACGAATTCACCACAAGTTTTCACACTAGCATCAAAGATAATCCATGTAAACCCAACAAAAGATCATACATTGTCTCCATTATCCAGTTCAAGTCTCTGTGCCAATTCATCCAAATACCTCCTACAATCTACCTTGTCTTTAAGAAACAAAATAAAAAGCAAAATTTGTTTAATCCTATCACAAGTGTCTTCAATTTCACAAAAATTGACGTTTGCAATCATTAGCAAAATACATACACACCCTAATATGTTGAAAAGTGGGAAAAAGGTTTTGTCAATGCAGATGAGTGCAGATGGTGAATAATATTTTCACAGTGTTGTTGTAAATTTAAAAATTCTAAACAACTTGCCACTTTCGTTGAGAATGAGTTGTTGTTGTCTGATTACAAGTCATAGTCTTCCTGACAAATCAAATTGCATCCCACAAGACATGAAATTGTTGCCCCATCTGCCCAAGGTTTGCAATTTGGATAAATTTTTATTTGGATGTTGTTGGCCAGAAACCATGACAATTCTTGAAATCATGACATATCATCCAGTGGATGAAAATGTGATTATTGTAAGTATTTTTCTTGTAAAAAATCATGTGTCAGATAAAACTGTGTTTGTTCCATCTGTTCTTGTGAGATGGTTTGTTGACTTTCTCAGATTAGTGTGAGTAATGTCATCCAAAAGGTCCATTTCTTTTTAGGATGCATGATGATGCATTCAACTTTGTTGTTGTCATCCCATTTTCTTTGCCAGGACACTCTATCCAACAAAGAGATTATTTGGGTTCATGAAGCTGACTCAATAGCTGGGGGTGAAATGAACACATCATCGTCTTGTTGAAAAGCCTGTCTTACACACAATTTTAAATTTTTGAAAAATTATTGATTCTATGCTAAACAAGAATCAAATCCAGGGAAAAGACACAATTCGATTTTTCATTCTGATTAATTTGTGGTACAAAGATGCCAAAAATCTAAGTAGGAATGAAATTTGATACCAAGCTTAAATGTCATATTAGCAACCAAACCTTTATTTCCTCTTGCTAAAGTTGGATTGCTGCATCTACACACACATTCTTTATTGTATAGATGTATTTAGCCTCTGCTTCCTACCACAGGAAGATACTAGATTGGCAAATAAAAATTATATTGTACAACATTTTTTATACAAGACTGAATAACTATCACCAATTCTGAGTGTGATAGTTAATTATCTCTGATGATAGGTGCAATAGATAGCTATCACATTGCCAAATGATAAGTATAATATAAAATATATTCAACAAGCTCACTCTCCCGTTATGATGTCATTCCTTCAGCTCTTGCAGAATGATGTGTATGTAGTATGTATATAAAGATTAAACACAAAGTTCACATTCTCTATAGTTTTTGGGAGACAATATATGATACCTATTTCAAAAATTCTATCACAGATAATAATATTTATCATATGCATTTAATAATTCTAATTGCTAACTATCACTGAAAATGAGTGCAAGTGCTAACTACCACAACATTCTTTTTAACTATCACACAGTGATGATAAGCTATCACAGAATAACAGCAAACTATCATAGAGTGATGATAAACTATCACACTCAATGTGTTTGGGATGGACATGTAAAAATTGCAAAACAATCTTCACTTATGCATTAACTTCCAGGAAGTACATTGCAATTCATTTTAAAAGAAAACATTTTAAAAAGCATATGCCTTTTCTAAGGTAAACTGACCATCAAACACAAGGGCAATAGTTCTAAGTTCTAAGCCAGTTGTCTGACAAAAGCAAAATGATGATAATGGAAAATATTTTAAAAGTTGCTGAGACAGCAACAATTTTGTCAGCCAACATTGTTCCCAATGGTATGCGCCTAAGGTGTACATAATTTGGTTTGTGGTAGTGCAGAACATTTTTGGAGCTACAGTTGCCTTCCAAAGCAACCTTGAAAACTTGGATGGGGATATGTCTGAAAATCATGCAAATTCAATGAAGAATTTTTATGTATTGATAATATTGAATATTAGCTGGAAATGCTTGCAACATGTCACCGACATGGTTCAAATGACCAACATGTCCGATTGTGTTTGCCAATTCTTGAAAGAACCTGATTTGTTGGATAGGTTTTTTTTAGAGATGACGCTCACAAGATATGGCACTAGTTATTTTATATCACACTTTCAAACATTTTGGGGCAGGTCAAGCAAAATGTATGCACAAAACATCCAAATTTGGAAGTAGATTGTTGCTCTGATGTTCTCACAAATGAAATAAATGTGTGCATATATTTTGTAACATATAATGTATACATTTCTGATATATCTCCATGCAATTGTCTTTTATTACATCACTTTATTGGAAAAAATGAAGATATCACTTTTTGATGAATTTTTCATATGAGTTTTTTAAATGTTGATTCTCTTCAATCTTCAAAAATACATAATTTCTACTACAATGTTATTGTAGAAGAGAGTTGTGGCTTCAGAGTCATGATATGATCTTTGGGGTGTTTATATACAAAATTGATGTGAAGCGTTCAAGATAATAAATATATTTTTTAATGATCACTCATTAATTTTGAAAAATGGTGTATGTTTGTTAGATTGTAGAAAAAGACATAACAGAGCATCTGCCAATTACAACTAGGAACAATCAAATCCTTATGACCAAAATTAAGTGTTTCATGGTTTTACATTCTATCTTGCATTGATATTTTACTATTTCAGAGAATGAAAAATTAGAATATGAAGCAAAACAAAGGGGGAGGATAACCTAAAACAAAAAAGAGTCACTTAAAGTACTAGATGCAATACACACAACACCAGGCTTTTCCTTTTGTGGCAATGGATGAAGGGTGGCCACAAAAGCTTCCAGGTTGAAGATGAAAGGTATCAAGTGAAAAGTGTTGAATGTAGTCATAATTTTTTCTTCAAATACCTTTTTGACAAAAAACAGCAATCCAAAAACTCAGTCTCTCACTCAAGAAACCTATCAAATTGATAGAACGGTATTGTGGTAGTTGGGTAGTACATAGCCTGTACACTACCAGCTTGATATAGATACTTGCACGCTTGTTACAAGCCCTGTTTTTTTACTTATTGCCCTAGTTTTCACCCTCTTGCTTTCAGGCAAGAAAGATGGCTGATGAAAGATTCTGTATTATGTTAAAATTAGCTTTTAAATGGTGTACAATTGATTTGTTAAGCCCTTCTAGAAGCTAAGACATAAATCCCTGTGCAAATATGGAGGTGCCCAAAAAATTCATTAACCAATTGCATGCCAACCATGGTCTGTTGCAACACAGTAATTTGACACAATGAGCTCAAATTATAATCAGCATGGAGGAAAAGGGTTGTAATAGACACAACAATCAACAATGCTGTGGTCTAATTTTTCCTCCTAGGTCCCCATAGTTTTATTTTGGTGACCATGGACCAACAGGTAGCAAAAGTTGTGGAGTTTTCACTCCACACCCCCAATGCAACACGCCCCAAATCCATGGCTGCTGTGCAATTGAAAAATCATCTGATACTTAAAAACACAATATGACTTCAACACACAATTGATCTGTATTAGTTGACACTTGATTAGCATTCAGTTCTAATTAATTAAAAGCCATCACTTTGGTACAAAGATGTATCATCTTTGATTAAAATTGGCTATAACTTATATTGTTGTCATTTATGTAATGGTATCAAAACAATTTTTATTTTAGTATAACTGTAAAAATGGTAACCCAGATGATTGAATCTTTGAACAACATCATAATTAGTTTCCCTCAATGACAGTGATTGGTGTTTTTGTTGCACCATTATCGCCACTATATTGTAATTATTTACCTATGTAATTCAATCATAATAATTTGTCATATGAATTTCATTCCCCAATATCATTCTATTATGGACCAGTGTGAAACAGGAAATTGTCATCCCAAATATTGTTCCAAATTCATAACTGGTAATATCACTAAGTTTCAAGGCATTAAAGCCATATTTGATAACAATTGTTGTTGCATTTGGTTTGAAATTTACAGATACAAACTGTGTGAAGTCTTGTCTCAATTTTCATTGATTCTCAAATGCAATACATATGTGGGGGTACAAGTTGCATCATTGAAATGTTTATACTTTTCCAATAAGGATTGGGAATCTACAAAGCACAATTTTGAAGTAGGACAAAATGACTTAATTTGGAAACAAAACCTAACAACAGTTGGAGAGCACTTGTGAAAAGTGATTAAATGAACATGTCACAGTCATCACAACTTAATTGAGTTTTCATATATTGTAATCTTAGTTGCTACACACTTAATGTCATTTTTAACTAAATTTGAAAATAGACTATTCCAAATTTATCAACACTTCAAATGTTTTATGTTTTATTTTTTTCTCCATTATCACCAGTGTGAGTAATAAGAATGTTTGTATAACTTCAGCCAGCAGTATTTCCCTTACTTCTTCATAAATCTCACATAGTGGGTTGATAAATACAGTTGGCCAATTTATTTCAATCATAGATCTGCATGTTTCTGGGCCTTGTTTGAAGCAAATACTATCAAACATTCCATTTTGATCCATAAAAAAGGAACAATGCCCATTGTCACTTTTTAACTTATTTATCAAGACTTCTGTTTGAAAATATGTAAACTAGAGCTCTTTAACCAGCAGTTTCATTTGAGTAGTTATTTCTGTCAGGTCTTCTTCAATGTGTCAAAAGTATGTGGTTCACCAGTGATTTGGATTGAATGGGTCCCTTTTTCTTACTTTGACTCTTATGATGAACTATTTTGGATCAATCCCATGGAAAATATCTATTTTCATTTTATTACTGCTGAAAATGACATAGTTCAAATCATTGTCTTGTCGATGTGATTGAGTTTGGTTCATATTTCATTCTTCCTCCAAGCTAATTACAGGACTATCCATCTTTTACCTTTTACCTAACTTTTTTGATACCCATTCTTCCATCAATCATCTTTCTTTTATAATTACTTTTGACACATGCCATTGCATTCTGGAGTTCAGGCAAAATTTTCAATTTGTCCATTGGCACAATTCATCCAATTTTCCATCAAATGGGTATGTGTGAATAATGATGCTTGTAGCAATAGAAGCCTGGAAGGCATTGTTAGAGGTAAACATCATGCATTCATCAAAAGAGCTATTTTACCTGCAAAAATATGACGATCTCACCTGAGGAAATCCAGTTATTTTGGTCCCTCCCAAATTTGACAGTCAACATTTTATCATCCATGTTTGTCATGAGTCTTGATCCTATGTTGTTTGGAAGTGACAATTGTATCAATCCATGCAAAAATCCCACTAAAAGTCTACATATTATACTTTTGACAAAAATATTTTTCTTATTGTAAAAATCATAGTTTATAAATCATTTCTATGTTTGAAATAATCCAGTTTGGCAAGTTCAACATTAATTTCAAAAAATGCAGTCTGTAGTCTTTAGATGTCAAAAGATCAGAAAAACAATAACAACAGATGTCTAACTCAATAATCTTCAATAACAATGGAAAAGAAGCTAATTTTCTGGTCTGTGATTAGTTGTTTCCAGGCATCTATTCAGCATCAATAAATATATCAATAACATTTATCTGTGTGACAAAATCCATGTATGCAGTTATATCCTATTGGTTTGTTCACCTCTCTATTTCATTGTTCCTTTGATATGCATCAAAGCCACAAAGAATAAATAATAATTCTTATATTGAAAGCTATGTATTAATTGAGACTATGACATGTTGTTCAGAATAAGGAATGTACAAGGGACCTTCCTCATCAAACTCTCTTCTATTATGGAAATCAAATGAATGACGTTAATTTCAAATCAAGAAGAAGCATTTATATTCAAAGAAGGCAGTGTATGCATTCAATCTATTTCATCCAAAACATATGCAGCTTTTTCATTCAATCAACATCACAGACTTTATTTTCTCCCTACTGTTTGTTATGCATTTGAATACTGGGGTATCAAAATGACACCAAAAGACTTGTTAGTTGACAAATGATATCCAACTTGAAATAGTGAAAATTTTCATGACTTGGCCTGAGGGTGATTACTCATAAAGGTAAATTATGTTTGATTATCATTGATTAACCATCTTTTATTCTTGAGGATAAATTTGAGGAATAATGATTTTCACTCTATGAAGACATCCACAAAAATACCCATCATTTACCCCTACATTTGGCACAACCATCAATGGACCAGCAATTATGCTGTCATTGATAATATAATGCAGATTCTGGTCTTTGGTATGAGTATATTCTTGAATGAATTCTTTATTAAATCATCATATTCTAGATATTCCACTATTTGGTTTACCACCATAAGTGTGGAATAATTTTGTGGATTTATCATATTGATGTTGTCTTCAGATTTGTCATAGCTGACCAATTTTGGTAGTTATTTTGGAATTGAGATATTGAAAAATCTGTTGATTTGAGCCAGACTTGTATTATCTACAAAAAAGCTTGCAAATGTTGTACCATTTAGCATCTGAACTTTTTAGATTTCCATGATACATGATATAACCATTAGGATGATTCAATTTGCACACAAATAGACAATTTTCCATTATATACATTTGTTGTTACATGTTTGGAAACCACAGCTAGGAAGTTAGCATTTTCCCCTAATGTCTTATCCTGTCATTTTTTGACAGGTTAATGCAAAAAACTTTCTTTTGTCCTAACCACAACCAAATTAATGGGTCCAACCCAAGACTATAAGCAGAATAATGGAAAGTTGAGAATATCAGTGTTCTAACAGTGTGATACAAATCTCGTGTGGCAAGTCTTGTGGAGCGTCAATTGCAACAAAAGTGGGATATTCACTTCCACATGGTATTTTTTGTTCAAGTACTGATGTCCTACATAGAACTCTATGAAAAATCAGCACTCAAATTGGCGCTTTTTTGATGCAGTAAAATTTAAACATAAGAACTCCATCCTTCTCACACCTGCAAACATCTGTTGTGAGTTTGTTTCAAGCAAAAGAAAAATGAGCCTCTTCATGTTTTCCTTACCATTTTGTAACAACACCAAGTTACAAGGTGACATGTTGACAGCTACACCAATATTTTGCTTATTATAATTTGCAATATGCTGATTGTGATTATCACAAACCTTCTGAAAAATTATTGCTCCTTTTGCGATTTCGCTGTGATTGGATTGATACTGACATGGATGAAAGACTTAAAAATAAACTAAATGTCCTCTTTGTTGAAGCCTGTACCTTGACCTCTTGGAGAATTTTCCAACAATGACAGCACCCCAGCACATGGTGATCAAATCCCTTGGTGGTTGTTTTGAAGACTATACATCA